>PVLA01000155.1:0-217013 GCA_004027455.1 Hydrochoerus hydrochaeris | reverse complement strand
AGCCTAAGACAGGCACAGGACCAATTGCTGTCCTGCAGGCCCATGACGGGTAAGGCCTGGTTGGGTTCATATGAAGAGTCCTTGACCTAAGACAGGCTCTGTCCTCACAGGGACTGCCATACTCCCATAAGTGATAAGGGAAACAATGTAGGGAGCGGCATGATAGCCTCACACATCTCTTCCACCTGCAGGCATCCAGGTGCATCAGCTTACATACATTTCCCAAGCTAACTAAGTAACAAGATTGAGATGTTAAAAAGGTGAAAAGAGTTAATTGACACCTATTGCTTGGGATTGTCCCTGCCTGGCCCTAAGCCTGGGGCGCTTCCTGCTTGGGGTTGAGGTTAATTAAAACCTATTGTTTAGGATTGTCCCTGCCTGGCCCTAAGCCTGGGGGCTTCCTGCTTGGGGCTGGGGGTTGCTGCCAAAGGTTAGCAAATATATACTCCAGCTTCTAAAAAATAAAAGGGGATTCAGATTCACTCACAGACTGGTGTGCAGTGTCTTCTGTCTCTCACTTGCCGACTCCCTGTCCACCTTTGGGAAACCCTAGCCCTGCCGCAGCTGGACTCCGGCATTTCTTCTACTGCAGAATGGAGATGTTGATAGAACCTTATTTCCCCAGGATGATAGTGGAATAAAAAATTTCCCAAGGCATTTTCAGACCCTCTCTAATAGCAGTGATGTTATCAATCTCTTATAACCTGCCATATATTGCTTGACTTTCCAGTTTCCAAGTAAATTTCCATGAAGTTTTCTGCTAACTGCAAAATAAATCACAGAAAGAGAGGTTCTGGACATTTTTGGAGTGTTCTAAGTCAAGCAGCTGTCTGAGTCACAGTCATTCCTGTAGTGTAACAGTACATGGGCATATGTCTCTATCTGAAAGGGATAGTTAAGTGTGAACCAAACATGACTAGTGGGTGGAGGGAGGGTGGTTTGCCACAAGCAGTGGGGGAAAAGACTACCACTAAAGCTAGTGTTAGCATTAGTGGATTAACTTACTTTCTTGAGACAATCTTGTGAGATGGGAAATGATACTAACTTTTCCCAGCAATTTAGAGCCAGTAATTTACCAAAATGTTATAACTTGAAAGAGAAAGGTTAAGACCTCCAAATCCCAATTTGCAAACTTTACTGTAATCCTCTCAACTCCCACTCCCATTTCTGAGCTTGGTCCTTAGAATGGAGAGGGCAGGAATTCGGCTCCTAATTTTGGGCAAATCACTACACCTCTGCAATCCTCAGTTTCCTTACTGGTGTTTCTGACAGCACCTCTCACACGTCTGCATCGCAGTTACACGGTGTGGTACAGGGCTGTTCCACAGTAAGTGCCCAATGCACAATAGGTATTGCTACTTTCCCCCCTTAGACTTTTATGTGAACAAGTTTGAAGAAACACATGTAGCTGGCAACAGGAAAATAAAAGCCCCTCCCCACTCCTAGTTTCATCCATATGTCCAGAAGCCACTGGGTCCTGGAAAGGTGCCCACTTACGAGCCCTCACTACATTCTCAGAAAAGGGCATTTTTGGGGTGCTTTTAGCTCTTTTACTCTTCCCAGCACAGAGCTGGAAGGGCTGGGGTGGGGCTTGGGTTGGCCAGATGTATCTCCTAACCCACCTCCTCCATTTGGCTGCTGTCCAGGCCTCAGTTTCCCCACATCTCCTTCATGGTTAAGACAACAGATAAGGGCGTGTGTGGAGAGCCTAAAACAGCTAGCTCACACCACGGGTTCTCTGCAAACAGGAGCTAGCTCCCACTCACAGACCTCCTGGCCGCAGCGACATGCTCCCCACCCTCCCTCCTGGGACTATGAACCCGACCATACCATCAAGTTAGCCTCAAGTACTTGCTCAGAGCCAGCATCCCGCGGGGCGCACTCAGCAAACCCTGGCCTTCCCGACACGGGTTACCTCACTCAATCACCATCAACGCCCCCAGACTCCTCCCAGCCAACTCCCAGCAGTGTCAGACTCTGCCACCTTCCAGCCCTCCTCCCACGAAAATGCTGGCCTCGGAGCTGCAGAGCGCTTAGTTCACCCCATAAACTCTGGTAATGCTTACCACATGCTGCTGAGCCCGCTCCCACCCCCTACGCCCGCGGACTCCCGAGGCCCACGGCGGGAGCCCGTTCCCTGCGGGCGCTTTCCCCAGATCCGCCCATCCCAGGGCTCTCTGGGGTCCTCTGTCCAATCGTGACCTTGGAAGTCTCCCCAAAGCCTTGTCCATTCGTTTGAGCAGGCCGCGGGTTTGCACACAGAGAGCTTCTTGTTGCTGCGAATTAAAAACCCGTTCGCGCCTGTTTATAATTAGAGCAACTTGGCTCGTAGTCGCCCTAGCCCGGAGCCCGTGAGTGGGCACAGGGCGGCTCCCGGGGCGCGTACCACCTGCCCCGGGGTGAGGTCTCCACAGTGCTCGCACGAGTCCCGCTGCATCTGGGTCCGCCCCCACCGGTCCCACCGCACCTGGGCCTGCCCCACCTGGACGCCACCCTGCAGCGGGCCTCGGCGAAGCGGCACCTCCCTGCAGGCGAGCCAGCCCGCGCTGCGCGTGCAGAGACGGCGCCCCCTGCAGTCCCCGCCGTGGGTCCCTAGAGGGCGCAGCCGGCGCGGGAAGCCACTGGAGCCAAGCGCCGGGGTCGGCGCGAAATTACAGGCGGGCGGGCGCCGCGAGTTTGAAAACAAGCGAGCGTCGAGGGGGCGGGTCCCGGGCGCGGAGCCGCCTCCCTCGGCCAATCAGCGGCGGGCGGCGGGCGCGGGCGGCGCGTGCGGCCGGTCTGTGAATGGGGCGCGGCGGCCGCGGCGAGAGCCGTCGCGCGGGCGGGCGCACTTTCTCCTCAGCGTCGGGCGCGGGCGGTGGCGACAGGGGCTCCTCAGCGCCTGCGACCCCTCAGAGAGCGTTGTGGGACCGGCTCTCGGCCTTCGGGACGGGAGCGGCGGCGGGCGTTTCCCCGCTGACAACTTCTCGCCCCCTCACTCGGGGCCCGGACGCCGCCCCTCAGCCCAGAGCGCGCTCCCGCGTTGGGCGGCCGCCCGGTGTCCCTTGCCCGTCCCGCGGCGCCGGGTGGCGGCGGCTGCTCGGCATGGCCCGGGGCGGCGGCGCGGCGGCCCCTGAGCGCGCTGGCCCGGGGCGACCGCGGGGGGCTCCGCCTGGCAGCGACCCCGAGACCCCCGGCCGGGACGCGGGGCGGAGGGCGGCAAAGTTCTTCCCGGGCCGCCGCGGGTGGTGGGCTCTGCTCACGCTTCTGATGCACTTGGTGCGGGCGCTGGCGCAAGGTAGGTTCGGGGGTGCGGGCTGGGGGCGCCTCTGGGCTGGGATCCGGGCTGGGGGCGCCGCTGGAGTAGGGTCGGGGTTGAGGACGCAGCCCCGAGGGTGCAGCATCTCGAACTTTATCCGCGCGAGCTTTTGAGATCCCCGATCCCACTCTCCCTTGGAGTGACCTGGTCAGGACTGCGGATCGCTAGATCTGGAGGCAGGCGAAGGGTTAATGCGGTGTGCCTTTTAATTCGCGCAGGAATCCGAGGAGAGGGAAACTGAGCTACAGCTGTAGGTAGGATGCACCGTGTTTGATGGCTTTTATTTTAAGGGAAACCCCCCCCCCCCACCGCCTCGCCATCTCCAAAGTTGGGAACCATCCATCCGTGCCCTCCTTACGGGAACGCACGAGCTCCGTCCCATTGCACTGATTGGACGTGGGTTGATTTCTGTCTGTGTTTGCACCGCAGAGTCTTGTTACCGATGAGTGACATAGGCGGTGGACTTCAAAATATCAAGTGTCATTCACCACCAGTCACCCTTTCCAGCCTCTCCCCAGGCTCCTGGCCACCCCCGACCCCAAGTCCTGGGGCTCAGACCCCAAGTGGGTGCGGAACAGTCGGTGGAGCGAAAACTTTCGGAGCCCACAGCTTTGCCGTCTGCTTTGTTTTCCTCCCTCTGTTGGCTTCTGTTTAGAACACAGTGCTGATCTCTAAAATAGGGAAAGAAGATCTGCTGATTGCAAATGACCTTTTGAAAACGGAGGTGGAATCTCTTTTGAAAGGACCCTCATCCCCTCTGTAAATCTCAATTCCCCAATCAGTATTATGCCTCTATCAGTGTCCTGTTTTCAGCGAATGTTTGTGCGGGGTGGGGGTGGGGACGACGACATTATACCCTTCTGGTGGGGTCTTTAAAATAGATTAATGAATCTTGTTTGCTGTTGGCAGCTTTAGAAATAGTCCGTGTCCTGGACTATTACTACCCCAGTAAGAGACTGGGTATTCTGATTTTAAGGAAGGTGGGAGCATTAAATTTAGAAATTAGCAAATGTCTGTCATGTAAAGATAATTTGTGTGTGGCAACATATAATGACTTAAGTGTGATAACATTTGTAAAGATCTGAATTCAAAATTATCAGATAGCTTAACTAATAACTTTTAAATTAATGCTTATCTGTTATTTGAATTGTTGTCACCCTCCCCTCAGGGTTTAATAAATTTTTCCTTTCATGTTTTATTACATGAAAACAAATCACTATATTTCTGGTTAATTTAACTTCTCTTTTGTAAAATTTTCATTTTATTTGGGCTTATTTTGCTTAATGACTTGTTCTGGAAGTCAAGCATTTATTAAGCCATTTTGTAGAATGGGATTTGTAGATTGTCAGAGAAACTAGATTTAAGTGAAGAAATCTAAGCAGGATTCCATGTAGATTGAAAGTAGTGTTTAATAAGTATCTTTTTTTTTCCTTTAAAAAGAGTGGCTTAATTGTAAATTTGCAGTAAGACCTATAGCTTTATATATTTGAAGATTTGTGACGTTCCAGTGGTGGGGGAAAAATCTACCAGTGGCTTTGTTTTGAAATATGTTACATGGAATTAAAGTTTTCATCAGTTGCACTTCGAAAGTTACATGAAGTGTTGCATTTTTCAACTGAAATGTTAATTAAATCACTAAAGAATGTACTAATGTAACAGCCAAACTTTGTTAGGAATGTTTTACCAGTAAAAACATTGTTACCTGTTTTACATTTATATGGTTTATGAAAGTGTACAGATCTTTTAGTGTAAGATTTCAAATAGGTTGTCACAAATTTTAAATTCATTGACAGGTTTCTGTTCTTGTGCTCTGTGAAATGTGTAATATATCCATCATTTTTTATATCATATTGAAAATTCATATTACAGAGGAGATGTCACCATTTGACAAAAGCTCATGTATCTTGAAAATGAAAATTCTGGTGCTGCTATAGATATTTCTGATGGGATGATGAGTTGGTCATATGCACAGGAATGCATTCTCTTGAATCTTATCGGATACAGTGTAACATTCTGAATAGAACAGTTAAATCTTAAGATGAAAGTGGTCATAAGTAATCTATTACTATGTAGCTAGGTGATTTCCTGATTTTTTAAAGTTCTTTGGCACATCATGTGTGCAGGCTTGGTCATTATGGTCTGGAGAAAAAAAAGGGCCACATTGTTCAACAAAAGTTACATATATTACTGAATTTGCAAGCCTCTAGGTATGTAATTGCTGGTTTTATGAAAGGCTCTTTCAGACCTTACAAGTGTAGCTTTAATATGTACAAGTTTCCTCTTTCTGAATGGTAACAAGAATTCCTGTTGTATATGCTGCCTATTGGTGTGTGTGTGGCTGATTTCTCTAGATTCCTCAAAAGCTAAGTTTTTAATTCTGAAAGGCAGGTGGCAATGCATGCTTTCTTTATGCTATCCACCAAGAGGCCAGATATGAGTGGTTTGGAAAATTGACTTCTGAGGCAAAAGATGAAACATACGTATTACATGTGTGAAGTCAGTGGTGCCTTTAGCTTTACTGCTGGATATTTTTTGGGTTTATTCTGTAATGTTTATCACACCTCATAAAAATAAGCTTGTATCCATCAGGCTTAGAAGAATGGAAATGCCAAAGGCTGTTCAGAATCCTCAGTTTCTCATTCGGAGTTATTTCCAGTCGCCTGGCCCAGTGGTTCTGAAGTATTGCTATGCATATTGTAATCACCTGGAGTATTTGTAAACCTCTAGAGAACCCGCTCCTTTTCTACTGAGCTACAGCCTACTTTCCAGATGATTCTCTATATGCTGGCATTTGAGAATCATTAACTTTTCTCTCACTGCAGATTTTCTAACCCAGTGTTTCTCAAAGTTGGTTGTACTTGGAATTAACCTGGGGAGCTTTAAACTGATGTGCTGATGTTTGGCTTTCACATTCAGATCTGTTTTAATTGACTTGAGATGTGACCTGGGCTTTTGAGCCTTTCCAGGTAATTATGATGTTTAGCCAAATTTGAGAACCAAGATTCTAACCCTATCAAATAAGATCACATGAATCCGTTTCCCCTTTAACCTTGTCCTGGGCTCATAATTTTCTCCTAATCTATAAATTCCAGTGACTTCTATGTGTCTGGAATCTGTCTTCACTTATACCTGATCCAGATTCATGGTTTAAATTTTTAATTAGCATTTTAGTCACATGTTCTATTCCTATGAAATTGGTGAGTTTGCTTTGTACTATTTGGGGCATGCATCAGAATCACCAATGAAATTAGCAAAACATAGTCACCTGTGCCCTGCCTCAGCTCTGCTGCTTCTCAAAAGTGTATATTTTACAAAGCTCAAGAAGTGTTCTTATATCCTTGTTGAGTTTCTGTCTTTTTTTTTTTTTTTTGGGCTAACCCATAATCTTATGCAATTCTGTCACCTTCATGCTGATTTCCTATGATCTGTACCACTTTTTTCCAGTCCAAAAGTGTCTACTTATTATATTTTTCTGACTTATTTGGATGAAAAAATTATAAAACACTGTTAATTGCGGTCACTACAAATCTAGCTTCTTTGTTTGATCTTTATTGTTTTCCATGAAACCAAGAGTACTTTGTTTTCTCTCTTGGAAACTCTCCCTCGCATTTTAGTAGTTTGAGTTTCAGCTTGGGTTCCAGACCACTTTCTTCACCAGAGTCTAAAAGCTTACAAAATGCTCAGATACATACTGAATTAAATCTTTTTAGACCACTGCATACTTAACTGCTGGCAGCTAGTCACTTGTTAGTAACTGTCTTCTAAATTCAATAGTAAGCAGTTATCAACTGTAGATCTGTCTCTTTCAGCAAGCCCTTATATGCCAACCACCAAGGGCTCTTTATTCTTCTGAACAACCCCCTGATAAGCAGGTAGTGTTCCTCTCATTTTAGTTGTGAGGAAACTGAGGCACTGAGATGTTAACTAGTTTGCCTAATTGTACCTGGTCTGATAGTGGGTGAAGCCAGAAAAGTCTGACCCCAAGTATTTAATATAACCCACATTTATAGCCCCTGCACTGGAGTGTCTCCCATGTAGCCTGTGCTTTTGTGAGGAAAGGGAGAAGCAGGGTGGTAATCTGATCCATATTACAGGGAAGGTGCTGGACAATATTTTCAAATACCGTGTTGAATTCAAATTCAGGTTTATAACCTTATAGTTGTGACTTAAAAGACAATGAAAGACAATTTGGAAGAGAAATGTGCATAGCTCCTTTGTACCTACCCCTCTCCCTTAATAAAATGGTTGCCACCATTCTGGGGCCCCTCTCCCTTCCATCCCAGTTTTTATTCATAACATAACTGGAATTCTAGCTCAGAGTGGGTTGTGGCAATCTGTTGGCTTTGGTTTCGTTTCTCATTCAATCCTTCCTTTGTAGAATATTTGAAAAATTCTATTTATTTGCACTTTGGTACAAGAAATGTATTTAACAAAGAAGTGGGCTTTGTAAGATACACATCTTTCATTTATTAGTTTACTTTAGTGTGCATTTTATCAACAGTTAAGTTCAGCGACATACTGGGACAATACTTTGGGAAGTTTTCTCTACCGTCAGGTATTGGAGTAAAACAAAGTGGAAAGCTGCAAGTTAATCTTGTAACTAAGTGATATCAAACGAGATGTTGTAGTTAAAGTCTACCTGTGAGGTGCCTTTGTATTCCCATCCTGAGTCTTTGCATAATTTTTGTTAATATGTGGGATTTGGTATCTGAGGTGGCAGAAGTGGCTGCATGCGGTATCTATCTGCTTGCCTTCTCATCTTCCTCAGGATATCCCAGAAATCAGACTGCTACTGTTGACTAAAACTAGAGACTGAAATGGACAAAAAAAAAAAAAAAATCTTAGAGCTGGGTTTTGACTATGTCATAATTTAAATTTTTCTAAAAAGTAAAGAAAATGGTAGTTGTGGTAAACCCCCTTCCATCTAATGCATGAAGTTGAGTGAAGCTGAGGGTAGGGAATGAAAATAGATGGAAATATATAGTATAAAGAATTATAGAATTATTTAAAAATAAGACATTGCTATGTTTTATTATTTGATTGCATATTAATTAGCAATGATACATTTGTACCTAATGCAGTCGAGCATTTACATTCATATACATACTCTTTGTTATGATTAATTTTACTTCAACATTTCTATAAGGTGTTAAATTTGTACATCCCTCTTAGTAAAAAGGGCAAAAACATTTGTACCCATAATCCTGAGGGAGAATGTATTTCATCATTTAAGACTGCAAGTATAGCACCTTCTGCCATCCTAGCACATAAAAATTACAGTAGTAAGCTTTTCAGTGAATATCTGAAATGCAAAAGTCTATCATAGTTCAACAGATAACTGTTTGCTGGTTATTGGTCCTGTATCGAGACCTATTTTGGAGAAATTATTCATTTCACAGCTTCATTGTATTAACACAGTTTTTATTATATCTTCATATAAAAATAAATACTATTGAAACATAGATTCATGAAACTTGTTTGAGTATCGGCATGGTTTGGCATCCTGACAGGCAACTCTAAAGCCAGAGACTCATTTTATCAGCCTGGATCCAGTCTCCTGTGGATTGTGGTAATGAGACTATTTTCCCTAGAAACACGGATGTGGCAAATAGAAAAGGCATTGGCTAAGTGTCAGTAGCCCTGGATGTTCTCTCTTTCTGAAACCACTTTAAAATATGAGCAAGTCTGTTAGCCTCTCTGAGTCTGTTTTCTCACGTGTAAAAGAGGTGGTTAGACTAGATGGTCAGAATCGTTCTGTTCTGATTCTCTGATCTTCTGTATGTTGTAGCCTTCTGCCCTTCACCAGATTCTCTAAGTATCTTCTGTCTGGGGCTTCTATTACTCTGTATGTCTTTGCTCTTAGGAGCTTCTTCTTTGTTTTACTTTTGCAGAGTATTTACAATATTGAAGACCACTGAGGTGCAGTATTTCTCCTTAGGTGCTGCCATCTAATGCATGGTATATTTACTCTAGCTTGAAAATGGTTCATGCTTAGAATTTTAGCAAATTAGTGGTATAATCTATCTGTGTAACCTGAAGTTTGGAGAAATAAATCTTTTTAAAATAGGAGATGCTTATTTATCTGAATGGCCAAGAGAGGAAAGGGCAAGACAAAATCTATCAGAGGCAATTAATGCAATGAGAAAGTTAAAAAATAAATAATCATGGCTATAAGGATGTTTATATTTGCCGGG
Organism: Hydrochoerus hydrochaeris; assembly: GCA_004027455.1. Taxonomy (NCBI): domain Eukaryota; kingdom Metazoa; phylum Chordata; class Mammalia; order Rodentia; family Hydrochaeridae; genus Hydrochoerus; species Hydrochoerus hydrochaeris. The sequence continues at coordinate 207,521 of PVLA01000155.1, read as the reverse complement.
ACAGTGACCATCAGTAATTATAGAGATTAGTAGATGCTGTCTGTTGACATTTCTGTGCTCAACCTAATGTTGGTTTAATTGTCTTCATTAGGAACTTTTAGTAACTCAAAGGATCTTTAAAATTAACACAAGAATTATTATTTTCACTTTAACAGGCTTAGCTGGCATTCCATTGTTACACAATATGTAGTGAAGTTAACAGCTATCAATTAATTAATCCAATTTCTTGACAACTGACATGCCTGTCAAATAAATCTATTAATTTACTAATCTTTTGAGATTAGTTTGTTGAGTATGGGCTAAGACTATAGTTTCAGCAGTGTTTTTAGCTTGTGCTTGTGTTTTTAAAAAAAATTATAGTAATGGGGTCTATGTTTGGAGAATGGGCTAGACCCTGGGACTGATTATTACAAAGACAAAATTAGTGTTGAGTAGAATGTTTTGTTGCCTTTTCTCCCTTTTATAACTCTTCTCTCCAACCTAGACCAAATTATTTACCATGAGAGGTTCAGAATTTGTGTTTTATAGAGATGAATGGTCTTTCTACAATATGGAGAAGTTAATCAAAGAATGACATTAGTGACTTGGGGAGGAATAGGTACATATGAGAAGCTCCAGTACTTACTTGCCTCTCTATATAACTAGTGGTAGGAATTATGGTGAGAATCATGCTAGTTGGACATATATTTCAAATTTCTACTAAAAAGTTGTTTTGTGTGCTTTAGGTCAGGATAATCTACTAGAGTTATTTTGCATGTATTTTTGGTTTTCTCACAAAAGGGAGCCTGTTTCTAGAGTGAAGGGCAGTTCTATCTTGACCTCTCCCTGGGTGTTTGGTGCAGTGCAAAATGAATGAAAGAAATTTTGATTGTGTGTGACCAAGCCCTTGTACACATGGATGTTAGCATTGATTTTATATGTGAACCACCAGATGGCAACAGAAAAAGTGTTTGTGTAGAATATACTCTCTAATTTCCACAGCTAATATTTTTCTTTCAAGGGACACTGCTTCTCCATCTCTTTTTGTTGTTTATAATTTTTTTTTACTAAAAACATGGTGAGTTTATAATACTTGGCAATGTAAGATCACAATCAGGAAATAGAATAGTAGTACTGTGACACTGGAAAAATATTTTATTTGTATCAGTGAATGAATCAACTATTCCCAAAGGGATTGAGTGTCTAGGGATGAAATTTTATCCCTAATATTATGGTGTAGTCATGTTTCTAGTTGTAATTTTTTTTATTCAGCATTATTCAGTTCTTTGAGTAAGCTGTGATTTGTAAAATAAAAGTGTGACTTTTGTGCTTAAACATTTCATGTAACCCTTTTAAAAGGAGGAATATGTGAGTTTACAAACATAAAGCATATTTAACATATTTCCTGACCAAAGTATTTTTATTTTACTTAGAATTTATTTTACTTTTATCTGGTGGGCATAGCTTTTTTTTTTTTTTTAAAAAAGTGTATCATCCTGACTTCTTTAAGCTGTTTTGCTTAGCTAAGCAAGTTAGAAACTCAATCTTAACTAGTTAAAAAAAAAAAAGACTATTGGAAGGACCCAGAAATATCATGATATAAACTAGCGTGATATCTGGAAACTTGGGCAAGTTTAAGATTCATTTCCACCTCAAATATAGTGGGAGCTCTGTGCTCAAGTGGAAGAGTTTTTGATCCCTAGCACCACAAAGAAACAAAACCAAATCCTCAGGTACTAATTGCCTTTTTCATCATCTCTGTTTGCTTCTGATTCTGTGTTGGTGTCATTCTTGACTGAACATTGCTTTCTCTTTGTGGCTGTGACCCAGCTGTTACCAATCTTTGTATTCCTATAGCTTCAGACCCTGAAATAAAGAATGATTTAAAGCTTTGGTTCAGGTTCAAAATTTGCCTAATGATCAGATCTGTGTTTTAAAATCATTATCCCAAAGGGCAAAAAAGCATCATTTGTGTTACAACACTGAGAATGGGTAGAAGAAACTACAATGAGTAACTCTAGATGAGCCAGGCTATGACAGCAGTTGAAATAAAAGTAGCTGCTTGGAGTATTGTAGTGCTGGAGACAGGAAGAGGTGATACAGGAGAGAGCGATCAGGAGGCCAAAACTAGACAGTATTTGGTAATGGGCTGGATATGGAAGGTAAGGAAAACTTGAATCATTTGTAGGAAAATTGATACACCTTAAGGCTGTAATGTTAAGGGAAATAAACACATAAGCTTACATATCATATGATTTCTCTTACATGAGAAACCCAAAATATAAATAAAGAGGAAGATAAAAGATAATAGGGAATAGGGAGGTAGATCGTTTGCAAAAGGGAAGGGGACCAAGAGATGGAAAGAGGACGAGAGTAAAAGGGAAGGGGAAGTAAAAAGAATTAAGATGTGTTAGGTACATGTACGAACTTCCCATAAGGAGTGTAATCATTATGTACTGCATACATGTGTCAATAAAAAAACTGGAAAAATGTTGGTGTCCAAGTTTCTGGCTTGTGTGAGTAGCTGGTTAGTATAGTGATTCACTGAGGTTGGACTGCCTTAGTGTTTTGAATGTGGGGTGAAATATATATATGATTGAACACAAGGCATTTTCACAAGAGCTAAATCTCTAGCACCACTTTTATTTTTTATTTTAGGCAAGGTCTTGATAAGTCGCGCAGACAGATCCCAAACTTGTGATCTCCTCCTGCCTTAGCTTCCCAAAGTACTGGCATTGCAGGCATGTGGCACCATGCTCAGCTGCTATAAGATACTCTTGGGACATCCTGGCAGAGCTGTTAAGATGCTAATTGGATAGATGGGTTTTGCAATCAAATGGGGCTAGGGGAAATATAAGTATTTGTGGAAACAGTGTAGCATACTGTTTAAGAGGATGGGCTTGGCATAAAATAAAATGACTCATTCATTTGTGGGATGTCCTTCCTTGGATTGGTTGCTTAGTCTTCTTTAAGCGTTATTTTTCTTATCCCTGAAGAATTATATGATTGTCCCTACTTCATAATAGCTGTTGTAAGGATTGATTGATGTGATTGCAGGTAGAATGTCTAACATCAAGTACTGTACATAGCATAAAACCAAAATGTGTTAGATGCTGTTGTTATTTACAGTTTGGTAGACAAGAATCATGCCTTATTAATCTCCCCCCCAAATCATTAGCAATTAATGATCCACTGTAGTACAATGTGGGAGTGTGAACAGTTGAGAAGACTAGATAAATATTATATTAATAGTAATCTGGCTGTGATTTACTGGATAAATTGTAAGGGGAGAGAACGGAGCAGACAGGTAAATGAAAATGAGAACCAAGAAAAGGCCATTGGGTTTGTTGATTAGTGGGAAATGAAAAAATGTTTTTATTTTCCTGTCTGTCATGAGACAGGGTCTCACTGCAATTCACTTTGGCCTTGAGATCACTTTTTATCCCAGACTGGACTTGGACGTGTAATGATCCTCCTCCTGCCTCAGTCTCCCAATGGTGATCTTTTTAAGCATAACTTCTCTGGAGTTCTGTGAATCAACAGGTGTGTTCTCATATTGTGGGAATTCTTAGACAAGGAAAAACTACAGAGGCATTTGAAATGCATAGGGACACAATGATTTTAAAATGCCTTGGGAGTATTTATTTGAAACGTGTTCTTGGAATGGGAAAAAAATGTGAGCTGTTGTCATCTGGTAAATGGTGTTGCTTGTCACAGTTCTGAAAGTTATTTCAATTTTATATTTTGTAACTACTGGAGGCTTCTAGCAGCATTGCTGCAGAGGACTTGAATCCCCACTATAAATATATAGAAACTGTGGACAAAATTTAGCAAGAGCAAACAAAAGCATTCCTGAACTTGCATGACCAGGAAATCCCCAAGTGCCAGAAATGAAAAACTAACTCCATTCAAGGGCAATAATCAGGGGCTCCAGGCATGTCATAGGTCCATATCTGGACACAGGACTCTAGGGACTGATGGGGGTGTCCTCTAGGGACTGATGGTGAGGTCTTCTGAGGAAGCAAGAGTCTCAGTCTCAGAGAAGCAAGTGCCTCAGGTCTGCATAAAGTTGGAAGGTAGAGAGAGTTGAGATCACCTGCCATAAAACCTTCTGTGAAAAGAGACTAGGAAAACCTTGCCTGCTAGTCTGGGACAGTGCAAACAAGCTTGCTGTACTCCTGAGGTAGTGATAATAAAAAAAAAGATGCATCTTAAGGCGTAGGTTCAATTTAACATTTCTTCCAGTGCAATTAACTTTCACACTGATCACTTAGCACAAAATCTGGTCCAGTACTGTGGAAACTAATTGAGTCCTCAGAAGTAAGTGTGAAACTGTCCTGCAGAGCAGATTAAAAACATAGGACTGTTCTGGAGGAAACAACTCATGCTAAAGATGAATGTGAAATACAAAAATGACCCCACCACACAAGGAAATGAATCACTGGGAAACAAAGTCAGCAGATGTTGTAAATAGGAGAATTAGTACTCCAGGAGGTAAAGATGATGGGACACATAAAAGAGATTGCTTGTTGAAAATTATTAGAGATGAAGTAAGACCATAATGAAAGAACAGATTAGAAAATGAACATGTAGATTTGGAAAACCAAATAGGACTTCTAAAAATGAAAATTATAGTCATTAAATTTAAATAGTAACCCAAATGGACAGGTTAAACAGCCAAGTAGATATACTTGAAGAGAAAACTATTGATTTTTAAGGAGATTTGAGGAGATTGTTTGGAAAACAGTACACAAGAGACAGAGATGGAAAATGAGTGGTCAAGATTGATGAACTTTAGAATGAAAAAGTCCAATATTACCTTGTTTGAGCTTTCAGAAAGAGAACATAGAAGATATAATGGCCAAAAGTTTTTGTGGCGCAAGGCCTGGGTTCTTAAGTTCTAGAAGCACAGGGAATTACAAGCAGGATATGTAAAAATAGTATCTAGACAGAATGCAGATGAAATGCTAGAAAATAAGACAAAAAAGTAGATGAGACAGGTAGATGTCTAGAATGACAGATGTTTGTTGTGGAAGCAGATGATTAATAACTTCAAAGTACTGAAGTGAGAAAACCCCAACATAGAAGTATGTATGCTTTTAAAGTAATGTTCAAGGGTAAGCATGCGATAGACATTTTTGACCATTCATAGACTAGACTAGAGGAACTGCTAAAAGATGTGCTTCAGGAAAAAAGAAGTTGAACCTGAAGGAGAGAGCTGCAGGTAGCTAAGTGATAGGAAGCATTGTAGCAATGTGTCCCTTAAAATTGCCTTGTGATCTGAGAACAGAGAACAGTTGGCTGCCCATAATCTGCAGGGCCTACATCCATGGATTCAGCCAACTCCGCATTGACAATAGTCAGGCAAAAGGCCTTGCATTTTTACTGAACTTGTAGACATTTTGTCCCTAAATAATGTAGCTTTACAGTTACATAATGTTTACTTCATATTAGATGTCATAATCTAGAGATGATTTAAAGTATATGGGAGGATGTGTGTAGGTCATGTGCAAATGCTGTACCATTTTACATAAGGAATTTGAACATCTGCAGATACTGGTGTCTGGTGGATATGAAGCGCTGGCACCAATCCCCCAAGGATACTGAAGAACAACTATATTAGCAGTTTCTAGTAGTAATATGTACGGTTTAGCTAAGGAGTTTGAGTGATGGAGGAAGTAGGGGGCAATACGGTTGGGGAGATGTTTGTCAGAGGATACAAATATTCAATTAGGAGTGATAAACTCAAAAGATCTATTTTATAGCATAGTGACTAGTGTTATGTAATTTATTGTTGAAACTTGCTAAATAGATTTTAAGCATTTTCACCATAAAATATATGAAGTATTGTATATGTTAAATAGCTAGTTTTAGACCATTCCACAATGTATACTCATTTCACTACATATTCTGCATAGTAAATATGTAGCTGACACTTGAACAATGTTGGGGTGCCCACTTTCTACACACTTGACTATCTGTGGATAACTTTTGACATACCACAAGAGAATAGCCTGCTGTTGATAAGAATCCTTATATAGTCAATTAATTCCCATTTTGTATGCTGGATATTAGGTATGGTGACAAATTCTCAAGCCACAAGAGATTATTTTTTACTTTTGCACTTTATTTGCTAGAAAGACAGATACCCAGGTTGATATGATTATTGGTATGGGGCATTTAGAGAGGATACTCTACACACTTGAGCTCACTGCAATAGCAACAGAAAATATTATGAAATTATTATAGTGGTACAGTAAGGTCTACAGTTAATTTTAATTTTTGTGATTGTTTTCTTTTGGTGTTGGGGATTGAATTCAGGACCTTGCATATGCCTGCATGGCTTGAGCTCTGCCACTGAGTTACAATTATGATTTAATACTGCATCATCATATTTGTTTACATTTCTCTCTGCTGTAAATGCCACTGTGTACTGTCTATATTTGTATGTTTTGATAAATTCTTTTTTTATAATGGATTCGTGTATATTTAATGGTAGTAAATGCTGTTTATATTACATATATTTTATGCATTCATGCCTATATTTTTCTTAATGTTTTTTATATTTCTAGCCTGTTGGCTTACAGTTTTTCAGATTTTTGCAGATCTCAAAAAAAAAAATGCAGACAAGTGAATCCATACAGTTCAAGCCCATGTTGTTCAAAAGTGAACTGTATACAATTTTTCACAGTCAAAAATTTCAGAAGTAAATAGCTGAGTAATTCAAGCTTTCAGTGCTGTTTCTTTCTCCATGGAGCTTTAGTATATAGGGGAGTGGATGCTGGCAAATATAAGGCAGTGCAGTTGACACTTGAGGGCCCTTGAAGCCATATAGAAGATTCAGACTTTAGTAAGTTGCTACTGTGTAGGTCATGTTAGAGTCTGGACATTCAGATTAGCACTTGGGAACAAAGGTGAAGGATTCAGGTCGAAAGACTGAATAGGAGTGAAGAACTCAACATGCAGGATTCTTGTCAAATAGGTAGAAGGATCAAATGCCAGGACCTTTGTATTTAGTCTCTACATTTGAAATGCCATCTATACATCCTGAATTGGGGTCGTATTGTCATTGCTATAGAAAAATAAGAGTCAAATCTTAGCTATCAGAGATGAGTTAAATGAACAGTGATAAAGTACTTTTAACAGTTGAGAGAAAACATTCACATAGAGGAATATTGTTAACATAAGTCCAGTGGATGAAAATAAAAACATGAAAATGTTGTCTTTTGCATTTTGGGGACAATGTAACATGTTTGGTTGACTGTTTCTCACCAACTCTTAAACTTTGAAAATTGCTAAATCTAGTGTTATTGTTGGAAAGACAGAGGTCAAGTCTGTTTCTAATTTTGCTGTTTTCTGTGGGATCAAAAAGATAAAACATACTGTGTGGTATACACCTATAAAGAATACTGTGGATGGTGTGTAGCAGTTTAAAAATTTAGCATTTTTTAAAGCTATAAATGCAGATTTAATGTTAAACATTTTTTTTTCTTTTTGTGGCATTGGGAATCCATGCCAGAGCCTTATACATGTCAGGCAAATGCTATCCCCTGAGCTATGTCCCCAGCCCTTTTTATTTACTTTTTAAAATTTTGAGGCAGTCTCACTAGGCTGGCCTTGAACTTATGATTCTCTTGCTTTAGCCTCCTGACAATTGACTTTCTTTAAAAGTTGCTTTTTAGGGGTGAGTAGCCAAATTTCATCCTAGATACCATTTGAGATGAAAACTTTTTTTTTTTTTTCTTTTAAAGCCAAACCTCAACGGGCCTGTGGATTGTCCCATATCAGCTTAGGGAGAAAGCTGGGTTGACTGGAGTACTTTGGTATGTATTAATCTAGAACAGGTCACTCTGACCAAAATGATAGGATCTGAATTTTTCTGTTTTTTTTTTTTTTTTTTTTGTAGTGGGTGGTGTAATACACAAGAAGACTATGTTGGTATTAGAAAAGGATGTTGTAGAAGTGACTCTGATCGACATGGAGTGGTGGTCTGGACAGATTAGGTGGAAAATGAAGTTACAGAGTGTTTTGTACACTGTAATAGCATGTTTTTATGGAATGCTTTTATGTGTCAGGCAGTGTGCTAAGGCCTTTCTATGCAGTATCTTATATCCTTTATAGTTTGTTTTATAGATGAGGAAATGGAGGTACAGAAAAGTTAAGACTACCCAATAAGTAGTGGGACTGGGCTTCGGTTGTAGCCCTGGCTATTGCCCTGAGCTCCTCTTCCTAGTCCTTTTTTATGCTGTCCTCTGTACATGGCATGAGCCATTTTCATAGGAAACTTCTTGGTACAGACTTTCTCTGACATAGGTCATTCAGGTATCTGCAGATAAGGACCTAGAAGCCAGCACATCAAGATATTAATAGAAATTGTGTCTTGCTGAATAGAATTATATTTTATGTATTTTTACTTTTTTCTATTTTCTAATTTTTCTATAATTTAGATTGCTTTTGAAATAATCTTTATGATTCTCTATGAGATTTAATATTAAAAAATACTGGAGATGTGGTATTAAGTGGAAAACCCTTAAGAAATTACTTGGTTTTATAATATGAAGTGATATGGTTGAAAGAGTAGGTCACTGTGCTTAATGTGGTTAATGTGGTTATCAAGGGAATATCTTCTCTTTCTGAATGCTCTAAGCTTCAAACAATAAGCATATATAACTTCTTTAAAATTGCAAAAACAAAATTCTTTACCATTATGTGGTATCCTTGAATTTTAGGAGGAATGTAGAATGGAAACAGTTTAATGGTTGAGGCTGAGAGTGGGTGTGGGGAAGTGGGATTTTGGTCATTTTATCTATTCATAGGAATTTAAGCTCTAGTTTGGGGCCTTATTTGCTAATCTGTTGGAAAAAGGATAGTAGTTTTAGTTATGGCTTCTTTGTGAGAACAAAAACTCCTTTGAAAGATGGATTGATAAACACATTTGTTCCACTGATTTCTGGTTAGAGCTGTTTAATCTTTTTGATTCTAGTGTCAAATTCTTCTAATAACAGCTCTTGATATCAAATCCATTCAGTACATTCAAGTTTTTAATGGTAGGATGCACAAAAAATATTTGAAACATAGATGTAAATGAAAATTAGGAGTGGATTAAAATATAAGTAAATTCAGTTCTTAAAAGTTAAATTTTAAGAACTGAATTTTATTTTACATAAAATATATTACTTGGGAGAGCATTACATGTGAATGCAATACTGTGATAGGGAACAGTTGGGTGATGCCTGGATCACAAAACCAAACCATTTTACAAGAATGTGCTGGTACATAGCATGGTGCCTCTGGCCATTTCTCTGTCCTGTCATCTCCAGACTTGTTTTTATGGAACTCTCTGAATCTCTGCAGCCTGGAGCTATTGTGTTTTTCACTTATCTTGAGACTGGGACATTCAGTTTTTCCTCATCTATTTGTTTTCCAGAGAATTCTCTTTTTGCTTAGACTAGCTAGAGTTGCTTTTCTTTGAGCAAACAGTGTTCAGATCTACTGAAATGGGAGACGGTGTTTAATAAGCATTACTAACAATTTAAAATCTTGTTATACATAGCAAGTTACTAAATTACAGTTTTTCAATGAAGTATAGGAACATTCTTCTTAAAGATTATATTACTCACTTACTTGCAACATAAATTTGTTCATGTTTTTTGGTTTCTGTTTCATGTTTCTGCTTCCCAGACTAATTGGGGAGGCAAGAATTCCTTTCCTACCTTGTTTGCCTTAGATGGTTTTGTGCCTTCATCTTCTTTCCTCAGTTCTGTAACTTGAATTTGTTTTGTAATTGTTGTCTTATGACCTGTTAAGGAGTGAACTTTTCTCTTTCCTTTTCCCTTTTTTAATTGACTGTCTTTGAGTGGCTGCTATATTTTTTACTTGAGGCCCATATGATGATGGCTTGCTCCCCAGGAAGGTCCTTTTGCAGGTGATGGGACTTAGTGGGAGGTCTTTAAATTGTTGGGAGCCAGCCCTTGAAGAGATGTGGGAACCCTGGTTCTTCTCTCTGGCCATGAGATGAGCAGTTTTGCTTTTACATGTGCTCCTACGGTGATGTGCTTTCTTGCCATGGGTCTGAAAACACTGGGACCAACCATAGCCTCTGAAAACACTTTTTTTTTTTTGTAAGTTGATTATCTTACTTGTTATAAAAACTACTGTATAGTATTGAAGTGGACACAATATACTAGTGGAAGCTAAGTTTTCCTTCCTGCCTCCATTAAGATTCCTGCAGTCTTTTCTATGTTCACAGGAATTGTTCTTTTCTCTTTGTCCATTCAGGCTATGTTTAGATTATGAGTAATGTTAATAGACACCTGTAAGGTTAGAACATTTTAAAAGGATACTTGATTAGAACAGATGTGCCTTTATTGTTCTTAAACCTCTTTAGCTTTGGAAACAAGGGTGAGGTATCCTTAAGTCAGTGTGGGAGTTTGGTTTTTATAGTTATATTGTTTTATTAGGTAGTACTTGTTTTTTTTTTTTTTTTTGGAAAAACTACAGAAGCAGGTTGGATTCTTACTGTACCAAAGTGTATAGTGAAAATCTCTATGCTCCCTCTCCTAGTTCCCTCTACTTGAGGCCATCACTATACTCAGTTTCATGAGTATTCAGAGATACTTTATGCATATACAGCCCTATATACTCCTCCCTTTCACACAGAAGATAACATACTATTAGTTTGGAGACCACCCGCAATGCGCTTGTCTGTTTTCAGTTGGACATTGTTTCACATAAGGCACATATGGATCTATCTTGTTAAAACCTACATACATAGGAAATATATTTTAAAAGCATCTGCTGTAGTGAATTGATACTGTAGCATGATGCTGTCATGAGTCTTAGACATAGATTCAAGTCCTGGCTCTGCCATTTTTGAACTGTGTAACCTTGGCCAGTTTATGTAATTTTTCTGTGTTTCAGGTACTCATTTATAAAGCAGAATTAATCTCTTTCACAAAATTTTTGCAAGGATTAGAAGAGATAATTTATGTAAAGCACTTAGCACAGTGTCTTGTTTAATAAATCATAGCTATTATTGTACTCATTAATTTATCCGATCAGATGAACTCCTAATGTGTTTCTCCTTCCTCAACTAAAATAAAGTGCACAGAAAGCATTATTACTTGTTACTTTTTGTGTGTCTTTAACTTACCTTGGCTGTCCTTTTTTTCTAGTTTCATTGTTTATTTTCTCTCTGTCCCTCCTGACCCTTTCCCTAGCAAATATTATGGTCTTCCTTTACTTTGAAATTTCTTGCCTTGCTGATGGTTTTACTGACCTGCCATAGTCTCCTTGCCATTGTATTAGTTGCCATCATTTGTGGCTTAATATAAAAACAGAAGAGGTATCATACTCCAGAATAAATAAAATATTGCCCACCATGTGTATTCAAGCCACTGAACAGAATGATTCACGTTGTGATAATGATTTCAGTGGCTACAGAACTGAGGCCTGAGTGAACATGGAGTCTGACAGGAGAGATAAATGGACCAAGATGCCACAGAAGCACTTCACTAGTGTGAGTCTGTCTGGGTTGGCCTCAGAAGGCTGATCCACAGGGTCAGGCACCAGTGGGAAAGTATAGGGATCAGAATGACACAATCATTATTAAATTAACACAAGGCAGCAGGGCTTCACAGGGCATGACATTCAGGGTGTGGTGCATATAGTGTGTATGTCAAAATAGAAAAACAGCCTCCCTGAGTTACTCCATTGCTGTGCCTCAAAGTGCCAGTATTTAGCTGTGGCTGGCTCCCACTCTTTCTCCCAGGGCAAGAATGGATCTCATTTGGCAGAGGTCTTAGAGTTAGGATGGGTTCTCCAGAGCTGTGAGTGGAGGGCTATGAGAGCTCGAGTGTCTGCAGGAGCATAATGTGACCTCCACACCTGCCATTGGTGTGGCCTAGGCATGTACGCGTACACAGGGGATGTTGCTTTATATGTCTCCTTGATAGTAAGCACTCAGGCCTCTTCCTGTGACATGTTTTCACTCTTTGTCTGATACATGCATGGACTATTTGATAATCTGTGTTTTTGTCCCTTTGAGTTTTTAATCATCATATGATACAATGGTGAGAAAGGATCTGTTATGTACTCTCAAGGTATCTGATGATGGCCTTTATGTGTCTGTTTATTGCCAGCCCAAATACCTCTTCTACCATATAGTGAAGGAAATTTAAAATATTCTGTTTAAGGATTTCAGTTTTGTTAGTTGCTTATTTATATTAAAAATCTGATTTCATTTTCCTCAATATAATTCATTCTTAATCCTTTTTTTTTTTTGCATTTTTCTGAAAATTTGAGCAATTAAAGAGATGACAGCCAGACTGTGTGCTAGGACCTTCTGAGAGAGGGGAGGAAAAAGGAGAGAGAGAAAACAAATTTCTCTTTACTTAATGAAATTGCCTGGAAGTGGTGTTGGAACATGGTGTGGCAGAATCTGAATTCTTCTGCTCTTTGATTTATTTATTTATTTATTTATTTATTTATTTATTTATTTATTTATTTTTTGAGACAGGGTCTCACTGTGTAGTGCAGGTTGACCTTAAACTCATTTAAGGAGCCCAGGTTGACCTGGGACTCCTGGGGATTCTCTTGTCTTAGCCTCCCAAATACTAGGATTATAAATATGCACACCGCCCCCCGCCGCCCCAGCTTCTTCTAGTCTTTGAAATAGTCTCTCCTGATTTACTTCCCTTTCCTCATTCTGTTCTTATTTGTAGGTTTATGCAGCTTCAGATAACTATTTCCTGCACACTCTCTTTGCCCTTGTTTCTTTGCAGGAGCTGGGCATTATGGAGACCTGATTTCTGCTTCTGATCATCTTTGCTCTCTTTTCTAGTTATGACTTGGGTTTTTTTTTTTTTGCCTATTTCTTGCTCTTAAATTCTGATTTCACACATACCATGAGTTCTGTGGAGAAAACTACAAGTAAAATGAAACTGTGCATTTTTATATTATATAGAATAAGAACTCGTGTCACTGTAAATTGCTGCTTAGTATTTTGATATGTACATCTTAAAGTCTGAGTTTCTTCTTTAAAAAACTAGCTTTATTAAATATTGATTTTCACCCCACTCCCATTTATCAATGAAAACTCTAAAGAAAGATGAGGCTTTTTAAAAAATTTGTTTGTTTGTTTGTTTTTGGTACCAGGGATTGAACTTATGACCTTGTGCTTACCAGGCAGTTGCTGTGTCACTGATATATCCCTGGCCCAAGGTAGTTTGACTAATTTTTGATCTTTACAAATAAGTCAACAGAAATCAAACTATATCTGTCCATGGTGCCAGTTCATGCTTTGTAGATTTTAGTCAAAGATAGTGTATTTTAAGCAATTGCTCTATTTAAGTGATATTAATTATGGGCATCCCAGAATAAGTCCTACTTGAATTTGTTCCAAAGACTATTCATCTTTGTTTAAGAAGGAAATAAAACATGCCATATGGGCTAGAGATGTAACTCTGGTACAACACTTACCTAGTAGGTAGCACTTACCTGCCTATGTTCAGTGCTCAACACTGCAAACTGCCCCCCCCAACAAACAAAAACTCAACATCTTTTGCTATTTATAGAACAAGAGCAAACTTTATATGTAGCATGAAGCTTGCCAAAAAAGTTTAAAACAATTTTCTCAGAAATTGAAGAAATTAGTATATTGGTATTGTCAGGATAAATGTGACTTTTCAAAACTGTCAGCTAAGAACAAGGAATCTTAACCTAGTGCTTAATAAAAACTGAATATTGTCCATGGACTCTGACAGAAACAGTCATGAAACTCTTGCAGTTTCTGTGTTTTTCCTGAAATTTACCTTTTGCTAATATAGGATTTATGGATATCTTAAATTCCTAAACTAAGATATTTCAGGGGTTATCAGCTGAAAGCTCTCAAAAACTATAAAGTATATTAATCATATATGGAGGGTTGGGGATTTAGCTCAGTGGTGTAAGCACCTGCTTGGCAAGCACAAGGTCATGAGTTCAATTCCTGGTACCAAAAAAAAAAAAGTTTAATCATATATGGAAAGAAAATCACTTTGCAACTAAAAAGCCCTTAAAAATCCAGAAACAAGAAAGGTGATACCATGGGGCTTTTTTACAAATTGCCTAAAAGCATTAAAGTCAATGTGACAGTGAATGAGGAACTCATCTTTGATTTTTCCAGATCATTTAAGGTGAGCACATAAGGTTTCTTAGAGAACAGTGCTGGATGCCAGAGAGATTAGGCTTCATATTCTGGTGCTATGATAACTGAACCTGGGAATGTGAATCAGGTGAGAAATAGCCAGAACCTGTCTAAGAATGGCTCAGGGTGCTCAGCTAATACTGGATCAGCCTAATGATCATTTACATGAGTAACAAGCCATGCTTTTTGAAAAATAGTTAAAGATATCTTAAACATCTTATAGCACCTGTAGTTACTTTCCAAAGAAACATTTTTCATGTTGCGACAAAAGCTTTTTCAGACTTTTTTTTTTGCCTGATTCTGGGAATCTTTCACATCCTAGACATGTACTATACCATTGGGCTATATCCCTGTTCCAAGGAAAGCTTTTTTAAACTGCAAGATTTAAGAAAATGATTGTGGGTTTATGGAATTTAAAGGTCAAATTATATAGTAATAAACATACACAGGTCTTGGTGTGTACTCTTGCTCCTCCAGCCTGTTTTCCTCCCTCCACAGTTAACTATTTTTACTAGCTTTAAAAAATTTTATTTTGAGATGCACTTGACATAATATAAAGTTAACTGTTTTAGAGTGAACTGTTCAGTAGCACTGAACACATTCACAGTAGGGCTGTACATAATTCATATATCTCGCTGTCATCGGTGGTACATGTAGGACTGTGCCACTTATACCACCAGTAGTACAGGCTGCCTGATGGGACAGTCATGTATGTACCACCAGTGGTTCAAGCCAGCAGAAACATGTTAATGCCTTTACAATATTGTGCAGTTATTACCTCTGTGTAGTTTTAGAACAAACTCCTCATCCTCTGAAGGAAATCCATGTACCAATTAAGCAGTCACTCCTTATTTTTTCTCTCCTTTATGTTTTTATGAATTTATTCATGTTTTATGAATTTATCTCTTATGAATATTTATACAGATGGAATAACACAATATAAGACCTTTGGTGTCACTTGGTGTAATGTTTTGGAGGTCCAGCCAATATTTCATTTTCTTTTTTTTGTGACTGAAAAATATTACGTTGTATGCTTGTTCCATTTGTCCTTCTGCTAAGGTGTTTATAGGCAGTTATGTTGTTTCCACCCTTCGGTTTCATCAGTAATGCTGCTGTGAATATGTTGTGTATGTGTATCTTAGTATCTTTTTCTAGCTCTTTTGAGTATATTCCCTAAGAGTGGAATTCATATGATATATTCTGTGCTTAACTTTCTGAGTAACTACTAACTTTTCCATAATGGCTGAACCTTTTTTTGTATTCCCACTAAAATGTATGAGAATACCAATTTTTTCATATCCTTGCCAATACTATATTTTACTGTTATTGTCATTCCAGTAGGTGTGAAGTGATACCTTATTGTGGTTTTTGTGTTCCCTTAATGATTAATGATATTGAACATCTTTTTATGATTGTTGGCCATCTTTGTATCTTTGGAGAAATGGTCTATCTATGTTACTTGCCCATTTAAAAATTATTGTGTTTGAGTTGTGAGAGCTTTTTTCTTGAGACAGGGTCTCATGCTAATTTAGACTGGCTTTGAACTCAATATGTAACCCACAGTGGCCTCAAACTCTCAGCAATCCTCTTGCCTCAGCCTCCCAAGTGCTAGGATTAGAGGCATGTGCCACCACACCAGGCATAAGAGTTCTTTATATATACTCTGGTTACTAAGCTGACACATCAATAATTCCCATTCTGATTTTTGCTTATTCTTCCTGTGTTCTTTTGTGAATACAATTATTTTTATTTCCCCTAGTTAGTATTTCACAATTTTCTGTAGCTTTTTTCATTGTAATAATGTAATATGGAATCCCTCCAGGATATTCTTTTTCATTTTTTTATAGTATCTCATTGTGTGGATACTCCTGTTTTATTGCTTATTTCCAGTCTTCTGCTATTCCAGTTAACACTGAGTGGTCTTACATGTGGGCACTGCCCCCCCTTTCCTTTTGGTTTTGATTTCTTTTTGAGATAGGTTCTCACTATGTAATTTAGACTGACCTTGAACTCACTATGTAGCTCAGGTTGGCCTTGAACTCGCAGTTATCCTCCTGCCTCACCCCTTGAGTTTTGGAATTACAGGTGTATGCCACCGTGCTTGGCTACATGTGGGTGTTTTTATATATGCTAGTATACCTCTGAGGTGGATTTCTGAACTGGGATTGCTGTTCAAAGGTCTATGGTTTTTAAAGTATGATATCCTTTAAAGAAATTCAGTTATTCTTAGTTTTTCTAAGTTTACTGCTTCTGTTACATTATATCACTTTTTATTCTTGTAAAAATTGCTATATAGTGTCAGAGTTAAGGCTCATCTAGAACACTGCCACTGATACTAGCACTTTTGAGTGTTTTACGTGAGAGCATTGGCAGACTCCATAATATGAAACTTTACATACCAGAATTGTATACCCTTCTCCAGTAGTTTCTTCCAAACGGATCTGTTATCTTCACCTGAAAATCTAAACATTGAAGCAATGATTCACTTTGGGTTTGCATTTCTGCTCTTAGGAGAACAGTGAGAAAAATCTGTAGCTGAGTAAGGAGGGTGGTCTTCCTTGCCATCACCTTCTCTTGCTTGCACTATTTGATTCTCCTTTTCTTCCTTTTATATGCTGAGAGAAGTCACAAAACTTGACTTAAATGTAAAATGTCACTTAGTAGTTATTTCCTTCTATTCTATTAACTTTTTGCCTTTGCTTACACCCTGTCACTCTTTCAAGGGTCAACTCAGATGCTTTCTCTTTCACATCTTTCCAGTTCATCTCCTACAATATCACCCTGTCTGCCATAGCCTTTACTGAGACCTTATTGTAGCACTTGAAAGTTTCTATCTAGTGTTAAATGTTTGTAAAACTGTTGTACTATAGGCTCCCGGAGAATAAAGGTTGTATCTTAGAACCTCCAATGTGTTGCATGTTCAGTCAGTTACAGCTGAGCTTTTAAAGTGAATTAATGTGTGGGGCTTTGCATTGATTTCACTTTTTTTTTGTGTATTACATAAGTACAGTTCCCAAGTTTTCATTTCTTAGCCATTTCTTCATTTAATGTCATTTAATCCCTGTCAGCTATCATTCCTAAACAAATGAATTCATATATTCATCTAGATCTCTTTATTGCAATTTTGGATCTGATTCGTCCTCCCATAACCTCACATTCAGTACCTCCCAGACCATAATCACCGTTGCATCATCTAGAGCTGTAACTGACCTGGAGCAAACATTTTTGTTTTTGGAATAAGTGCACAAATTATTGAAGATAGTTTTCATCTAGCTCCTTTCCCTCACTTCCTTTTTAATGTGATGTTACACCATTTTGCTCACTTGTCTGATCAGTTGCTGGTCTCATTGTTTCTACATGGGACTATTTCACATAGTCAAGTGTTGCATAAGGATGGAGGAATATTCTGAGAATAGTGTTGTCTTGTGAACATCCTAATGTTCTTACATTAACCAAGATGATAAAACCCTCTACACACTTAGGCTACAGATATTTTCTATTGCCCCTTAACTTCACGTCTTTATAACATGTGATTGTATACAATACTGTAGGCAGCTGTAACACAATCACATTTGTGTATCTAAACATGGAAAAGGTACAGTGAAATATGATATAAGAGATAAAAAGTATACACCTATGTAGGGATTTACCATGAATGAAGCCTGTGGAGACAAATTGCTCTAGGTGGTAAGAGATGAGTTAATGTGAAGGCCTAGGGCAGTACTATACACTGTTGTAGACTCTATAATTACTTGTATATGTAGGTTCCTTAAATTTGTAGACAACATTTTTCTTCTCTTATAGGTTTACTGTAGATTTAACTTTAAATCTTTTAAGTTTTTGACTCATTAGGTTTAGTGCAAAATACATTGTACAGCTACACAAAATGTTATTTTTTTACTGTTACTGCTTATTTTTATATTCATATTATTTTTATCTTAAGCTTTTTCTAACTTGTTATTTTTAAAATTTTACTTTAACATTTGTATGTTATTTTCTATTTAAACTTAAAAAATTTTGTTAGAAACTGAGACACTTTAACTTACGACTACACAGAGTCAGGATCATCAATATCTGTCTTCCACTTCACATCTTGACCCATTTGACCTTTCAGGGGCAGTGACATATTAGGGCTGTCACCTCCCATAATATCAATTCTCTCTTTAACATCCTCTGAAGGTCCCTTAGGTGGTTGAAGAACTCCTGAAGATTACTTTTAAGTTCATGTCTATGTAGTTATAGAATTCAGATCCTGTTTTCTTCTTGGCTTGGCTGCCAGTTGGGGCCATTCAGCTTCTAGATCCCCCTTTGAATTCTCTCATATTGATATAGGGGAAAGAAACTTCTAACCTGTTAGATGTCTGGTATGAGTTCATGTTCTCTAAAATTGAAGAATGAATTTTAGGAACAACAAAGATTAAGAGCAGGATCTATTTATTGCAGGGTTGAAAATACTTTTGTCTGAGAAAGAGAAGGGTCCCGAGTGGGTTGGCAAGAACCCTGCCTTTTCCAGGGATTTTTATAGAGCAAATCCATGATGTGACAAATCTATGACATGAGGGCAAAAATGGGAAATTGCATGGTGGGCAACCAGTAAGATTGCAGGTATAATTGTGGTAAAATTGATTAATTTGGGGTCAAATGGGGAAGCAAGTCACTTAGCAAGCATGAATGAATACAAAACAGGGGGCTCTTCCTGGCTTTGGCAAGATGGATGGATACCTATTTAGACTATCAGTCCTAAATGTTTATCCTTAGAATGTATATGGGTGCATTTGTTTTATCTTTTGTCTTGAGGTTTGGCCCACAGCGGAGGTGCCTGTCTCCTCTGTAGTTGCAGAGTATTTCAATCTTCTGTCCTGATTCCTTCAAGGGCCCAGCCCTATCTGACTGTCGATAGTATTTCTATCTAACTTAGCTGCCTATAACACTATGGCCTCTCCATCCTCAAAACAGCAATATGTCTGATCCTGCTTATTCTTTGAGGATCCCTGTCTTGTGTCTTGAGACAGAGAAACTCACTGTCCTGCTGCTGGTGTTCCTATATAGGCCTGCCGGGAGCATTTCAATGTCTTTAAGGCAAATGTGCCTTAGAGCCTTGTGCTATCACAGATGAGATTGCTCATCTTAGTGACAACATATTTGAATTCATAGTTAGTGATGTGTTGACATACTGAGTAAAATTTCTTCTGCTTTAGCTAATAAAATATCTCCTTTGCCTTTTGTTTGCAGTGTTTTAGATGAACTGTTTGTACTTTTTCAGGTCTCTTGCTCCCATAATCCTGTGTATGTGACAAGGATTGTATCATGAGGTACACATCACAAGGTAGAAATAAGCTTGAGAGAAGAGTCTGAATGAACTGCTGATCCTCATAATGAAATCTGATATGCATTATTCTAGGGAAACATAATTCACATTTCTTTCCTTTTACATATTGAAATTTTAGATTCAAGTTGCTTTTTTTATCATTTGTCTGGTTCTCTGTTAGTATTTAAAATCATTGAATAGAATGTTTTGATTATAAGCAGAATCTTTTAAAATAAAACTTTATCAAAATATATGAAGGCAAATAGTATCACTTAGTAGATTTTTAGAAATACACATGTAATTAATGCCCAAATAAAAATTGTAACATTTATCAATACCTCAGATGCCTATGACCCCTTTGACTGCAATGCTTTACTTGAATATTCATTTGAACTTTCAGTCTATTTAATCCTTCTTTCCAGACTTTATTTTAATTTGAGAAGTAGATATAAAAAGTTAATCCTTAGGATGTTTTGGAGCAGGGGATAACAATAGATGGGAAGTTTGTCAGCTGCTGAGGATGGGACCTAGTGATCAAAGCTGATGTGGGACTAGATACCAACCTTATCTTCTCTGTAAGAGGAAATAAACTCCTATCATATAATTAACTTTTCATTATAAAATAGGTTTTGTGCTCAAAGTAATAGTAACAGCTATTACTTTTGCTGTTAAAAGAATAAAATAGAAACTGAAAAACTGTTCTTTAAGAAAGACATCCTAATGAGGTCAATTTGGTTTGACTGCTGACTTTTATATTGTATTCTTATGAGCAATATTTCTAATTTTTCAATTAAAATTTTATTAAACCTGTATCCAGAAAAGAAGTAAAGGGCAAGATTTCCAAATCTATGTGTTTGAAAGTTCTTATGGTTGAACAATTAAAAGGAAGTCCTTTATACCTGCTTAATTTTTCTATTTTAATTAAAGGTAAGCTTTTTTGTTGTTGTTGAGCTTTTCTCTTTTAACAGAGTACTTGCTTTGGGAAACTACATAAAACCCCTGAGTACAGTGGTGGACTTGCCAGTGGAACGACTATTAGTTATGTCTCTGGAACTGCATTTATCATCACTGTTAGCAAAAGAATCCTGGACTCTCTGGGAAGGACAAATTCTTAAAGTTCTGTGTTCAGCTACTTTTTGGGCAGAGATTTGAAATCTTAAAGCAATAGACCATGTCTTAAATGTTGAGTAAACAGGAATTTATTATCTGAGCATCAATAGTTTATTTTAAAAAATTGCATGTTATAGTAAACCTAATCTTTTATGTATAACATTCCAACCTTTACATTTAGCATTGTAGCCCATTACACTGTATTTCCTTAACATCATGGATTATTGCTTACATTTATAAATGAAATAGTAATTTTAATTTGTATTTTTTATTAATACTCAGAGAATACCAGCTAAAGGAGAAAAAGATGGATACATTTTAAAATAAGAATTTAGGCATTGTACTTAAAATTCTTTTTATTATAATAAGCATTAGAAGAAGCTTTTATGTAATTTCAGTTCCCAGGAACCAAAATGATTTTAATTACACACAATAGAATATAAAAGTAACCATTTCTATTATAGAACTGTCATAAAAAATTAAAAGGGTCTATCAAGAAAATAAACTAGCTTCTTGTATGAAATTACTAATATTACAAAATAATATGGTTTTATATTATCTGTCTATAAAAGAGTACTAGAAAAGTTGCTGGATAATCTTATAAAAATTTTTAAAAGTACATTAATAGTCCTTAGTCCCTTTGAATTTCTCCAGTGCCTTACTGAATTACTTTTTTTTGAGCAGGAAAAATCTCACAGGTTTTTGTTATAATAAAAGTTGGCAGGCTTTTGACTAGGCTGCATGCATCAAATATACTCCCTTTTGAAATTCCTAGAACAGACCATATCACTTGATTGTATCCAGTATATAATCTAATGGGAAAAAGGGCCAGCCAGAAAGCAGGACAGGATTATATGTACAGACATATATAGTAAAGCTGTTATAAAATATTTCTTAATATGACTTTACTTGGGATTATTTATTTTATTTATTTTTTTTGCCTCTCATTGACTATTTTTGTAAAAGGTATTTGCAAATTGTAGAGTTATTGAAATGTATCTAATGAAAGTAAAAACAAATTATTTTTCTTAGAAATACTGTTAGCATTTTGAAAAACATTTCTAGAAATTTCTGTATTCTTTTGTTTGCTTGTTTTTGAGACAGATTTTCTCTATGCAGTTCACACTGGCTTTAAATACACTATGTAGCCCAGGCTGGCCTCAAACTCATGGCAGTCCTCCTGCCTCAACCTCTTGAGGGTTGGGATTACAGACATACACTAGCGTGCTTGGCTCTATATTCTTTTATAGTAGTATAAAAAATATATATGAAATGAGATAGCAGTATATGCTATTTTGTAATCTCACAACAATGTCAATTTTCAAATCTATAGATACATACCATTAATTTTAAGTGGATTCATATTCTTCCAATGAATCATTTTAGTACACTGTTAATAGAAATTTTTTTCATTTCTTCATTATGAATCATGACTGAATATGTTAGGTATATATATCTGGCTTGTCTAATAATCACTTTAGTGTAAATATCTGAACTAGGATTGAGTCATAGAGTATGCACAGACTTGCATATGACCAAATTGCGTTTCAGAAAGGTGAGGGTTAATTTGCATTCCCATTAGTTCTTCATTTTTTGCAACTTTTCACCAAGGTTGCTTGGATAGTGTTTTTAATTGTTGCAAATCAGAAACATGTAGACTAGATTCCTTCTCCCTACTTTATCTTTCATTTACTTTTTTATGGCTTCAATATTTTACCATGAAAAATGTAAATATATGCAATGGTAGAATATGCACCCATCATCCAGTTTTATTAATTTCTACTCATGTCTAATATGCTTTTATCTGTGTCTTACCAGTTTCCGTTTCTCTCATTTTAAGTTTTAGACATATACTATCTTTTAATCCATGATACTTCAGGTTTATTTACATCTTTTTATTACTGAGACTGAATATCTTTTTTATGTACTCATTGGGTACAAAGTGGTTATATATTTTTAATTTACTAGTGAGTTAATTGATTTTCTTTCTCTGGGTTTATACTGATTGCATTAGAGTGACTTAAAACTTAGGTGTAATAATCTAAAACTGTTAGATGTAAAGATTGTTTAGTTTCAGGAAAGTAATCAGACTTTGTGCTGGTCAGATAAGGTCTAAACATTTGATGCTGGTTTTATAAGATTTTAAGGACACTGAAAATTAGGCATATCCAGAGGAAAGTGACCAGTATGGTGGAATTAGTTAACTGAAGAGTGAGTTGAAAGAATCAGGTGGGAAACTTTAGCTTAGAGAACACAAAGTTGAAGAAGGTGATGAGTAGAGATAGCAATCTGAAGATGTGGCATGTGGAACATTGTTGAGAACAAGAAAGAACATGCTAGTTAAATGGCAGCTAATTTTATCTCTTTTCTGGCTCCTCACAGTTAGCTTTTAGTGATCTTGTTTATAGATGGCTAGTGAAAGCAAGTTATTGTGATGAAAATGATACTTTTGGGTATACTCTTGAAATAATCTTTGTCATGTTTTATTCCAAACACTGATCTCTCCAGAGGATTTAACTTTAAGACTTAAAGTGATTTTTGCCTGTAAGCAAATATTTTTCATTAGAGAAAAGTAATTTCCCAACTGAGAATCTACCCTATAAGATTAAGAACCCTAAAGCAATAGTTTTAAGATACATAAAAGAATCCTGACAGCAAAATGTGCTTCATAATCCTTTTGGTGGCAAACCTTGACCTGAACAAATATATATTTATTTATCCCACTCGGTGTGAATATTCATACATTTCTTTGCAAAAATAATAATGTGTTTGATTACAGTGTGCTTTTCCAACCCCGTGGGTGTTATGTAATGCTGTGATTCCACATCTAAAGTCCAAAGAACTTTTTGACTCTTGAACATTTCTGATCCAAAGGATATTTGAACCTATACTTGTTTTCTTATTTGTTGAATGATGTACAGTGTATTTTGATATCTGACCTCTATATCCATGTAAAATGAGGAAAATACTTTTCCTATTTTTCTGCTTAGAGGCTGTGTACATTATAATGTCATGTAGAACATATTAAGAATAAAACTGCCTAAAATAACTTGTTATTTATATGGTATTCTTGTTCTGTACATGTTTAACTTTCCTTCTCAGAGTAATCGGGTGAACAATATTGAAATATGTTGTAGAAATACTATAACTGTTGAACAAAGACATGTCTTCCAGAGGCAAAATGACAAATGATACTTAAATATTTTTACTTCATCCAGTCTGGTACATTACAGTGTTATTTTGAATTATTTGAAATGAAGCAATGTATCATAAAACAGAATGAGATCTTTTTTAAGGTCTACATTAGCGCTCTTTGAATTTGCTTTTAGGCATATGTATCGAAGTTGCTTGTAAATGAAGGTGATTTCATTTTAGATCATACTAGCAACCTAGTTAGAGGGCTTTAGTTGCTTATGTTTGTAAAGCAAAACCCAAACATCACAAGAAACAAAGGCAGTGTGGGTTTAAAAGTGTTTATCACAACTACTTAACTGGTTAAAAATCAAACAGCAGAAAAATGTGCTATGTAAGAAGTCTTTCCCCCAGTCCTTCTACCTAAGATAACAAATACTAAATTTTTAAATGCATTTCCCCCCAAATTATTCATATCCCAGTATGTTTTTAAAAAAGATTATACAGCATCATGTGTTCTTTTCCTTGCTTTTTTACTTGTGTCTCAGAGACCTCTGTGTAACTGTGTAACTTCCTACATATGTATGTATGTAAGATGAAGTACATCTTACAGGTGTACTTCCTTTTAATTACTGAATATTACCCCATGCATAATATACCCTTCACAGCTTGTTCTTCAACAAATGGGCCATTAGGTTGTCTTATTTAGTATAAGTTATTATGCAGTGAACATCTTTGTACATGTGGCTTGATAGTTTTGTAAGAAAATCTCAAAGGTAGAGTCCTAGAATGGAAATGATGTATTGATAGTGCCAATTAACCAAACAATGGAACTAATCAACTTACCTATTTACTATGTTCATGAATGCTGTTCATGAATGCTGTTCATCTCCTCCTTTGCTACTGCTAGGTGTTATTCAAGTAGGTGTATTTTTAGGTATAGGAAACACTACTTTTTTCCCATGTAAATGGACTCATTAATGACATTGTATTTAAATCTGAAATAATAGTTTATGTATGTATGAGGCTCTTAATGTTTTATTCTGTGCACAATGGTGAATACTCATGTGGACTCTCAGTTCCCATGCTTTTCCTCTGTAATCCTTGGTGAGACACTCTCCTGACTTTGGAGAGAAACAGATTTTTTTTCTCCTCTCTTCATTTTAGTTACTTTGGGAGAAAGTAAACTCCTCATTTATATACATGCTCTTTGAGATGTAATTCACATTCCATAAGTCTTACTTCAAAACAGGAGTTTATAGTATATTCAGAGTTGTACAACTTCCAGCAGTCAATTTCAGAACACTTCCAGTTTCTTAAAAGAAACTTTGCACTGTTTAATCCCTTCCCATCCTCCTATCCCAGATAAGCATGAATCTACTATCTTTATAGAGTGGCTTGTTCTGGACATTTCATATAACCAAATTAGGCAATATTTCCTAGTGGGCTTGTTTTGTCATTTAGTGTAATATTTTACAGATTCATTCAAGTTTCAGTTTAATACTTTTTTTTTTTTTTGGTACCAGGGATCAAACTCACAACCTTGCACTTGCACTTGCCACTTGCACTTGCCACTTTATGCCATTGAGCTAAACCCCTAGATCAGTTTAATACTTTCTTCTTTTTTTTTTTTAAAACTGGATAGTATTCTATTGTAGGAATATGCCACATTATTTATCTGTTATCACTTGATGGACAAATAAATACGCTGCTTTTACTTTTTGATGGTTATAAATCATGCTACCACATAGATGTTTTTTTGTGTGTATGTGTTTTTGTTTTTCTTGGATATGTATGTAGGAATGGAATACTGGGTTGTATGGAAGTAACTATCTTTGCAGAAACAGACTGTTTTCTAAGTGGTTTTATAATTTTACATTCTACCAACTGTGTATGAAGATTGCAGTTTCTCAGTATTCTTGCCATCGGTTGAATTTTCTTTGTACAAAATTTTTATAGCCATCCTAGTCAGTGTTAAATGGTATCTTGTGGTTTTGACTTATGATTTCTTGATGACTAGTGTTAAGCATCTTTTCATGTTTATTGGTCATTTACATATTACTTTTGTAGAAATGTTTCAGTTCTTAAGACTCACTTTGTAGGTCAAACTGGACTTGAACTCACCTTGTTGCTCAGGCTTCAGACCTCCTACTTTAGCCTCCTGAGCACTCAACTTACAGATATGTGACACCATGCTTGGTTCTTTACCCGTTTTTAATTGCTTGTTTATTATTGAATTGTAATAGTTCTTTGTATATTCTAGATAAGTGTGCTTTAACAGGCATATAACTTCCTAATATTTTCTTCCATTCTGTGAGTTATCTTTTCACTTTTCATTGAAATTCTTAGCAGCCCAAAGATTTTAATTTCGATGATTTCCAGTTTATGTTTTTCTTTTTTGGCTTGTGCTTTTGGTACCCTATCTAAACATATGTCTTTTTATTTTTAAAAGAGAGTAAGACAGAATAAAGCAAAATGAAACAGTGATGAGACAGTAGGAAATCTGTAATAGTATATTGCATATTGTTATCCTCTAAATAATTACTCAGACTTCTGGCTTTAGGCTTGCAAAGTCAGTCAAATAATATAGTTCCTCTAAATCAGCTGATTGCTTACCAGCAAGCGCACTGCCTGGCTCATGGGGAGGGGCACACAGCATAGCTTCCTTCCTGTTCTCCTTAGTTTATGTGCTGGCTCACTAAATATATGTTTTTTTAAAGAGTGTGGTGGTTAATTGTCAACTTAAGTGGAAATGTCCAACTGAACTGAGTCAGTGTGATTCTGGGCATGGAAGAGGCACTTAAGTTAGAATGTTGCCAGATATACAAAGAGAATGGGAGGAAAGTGTTTCATGCTGATTTTCTTTTTTCTTTTCTTTTTTTTAACTTCTTAAAAAATTTATTTAAAGAGAAAAAAACATGCAAAGGGTAGAGATAATACAGAATTTTAAAAAAAGATACAGTAAGAAATCACTAGTTGATAAATTACATATTGTCCTCTTAGAAATAGTTGTTCAAGTTACAAAATTAAAGCATACAAATTAGATGTTCAAACAGTGAAACTGTAAACAGTTACTCATGCATGAGTCTCTACATGTATTTCTATAAACTTAAAGCTTTAAAATCTTACTGAGATAAAGTAAATAATACCTAAATAAATATCATGTCTGAGGATTTAAAGACTCATTTTTTTTAATTTAAAGAGAAACAAAAGAATGTAAAAGGTAAAGGTAATACAGAATTCCAAAAAAAACATAAGATAAACAATAAGAAATCACTAGTTGATAAATTACATATTGTCCTCTTAGAAATAGTTGCTCAAGTTACAAAATTAAAGCTTACAAAGTAGATAATCAAACAGTGAGAGTGTAAAGAGCTACCCATGCATGAATCTCTGCATGTATTTCTATACTTTCTGTATTAGAGGGAAAAACAAAACTTAGCAAGACAAAACAAAACAAATTCCTATAAAAACATGAAACCAAAAAGTGGTATAAAACCATAGTACAATGTGATCTACAATAATTACTGTGTTGTTTCTTATTATCTTCAATAGAATGTCTACATCATCAGGCATAATTGAATATAGCAGTATAATTGAGTATATCAGTAAATAATAATAGTAGTAAAAATAAAACATTGTAGACAGTATAAAACTTCAAAGGCAGGTAAAAATCAAACCATAGTGGATATTCTAGTGGATCTTGTCATCTTAAGTGCAGTTTGCCTATACTCTCAGACTTGATACTATCAATCATAACAGCTTTGAATAAAATCTATCAATACAAAACCACAATCGAACAAACCAGATTCGATTACGATCAATCATGGTAAAACAGTGTAGGTTTTACAGAGCTTTAGATTAAGTTAACAGGAAATTAAGGATGATTACCATATTATATCCTGTTATTTTTGGGATTACTGTCTGTACCCTCAAATCTAGTACAGGTAGAATGACTGAAACAGAATATAATATAATATATCTAAGCAGAGTAGTGTGAGTAATGTGGGTTTTAAATCCTGATGCACTATTAACAATATAGCGTATCAAGGCCATCTATGTTAGAGTTTCTAGTTATCCTTCTCTGCCTCATCTCTGCCATGATATTTTCCTGCCTTTGTCTACTTTCTCCTTCATTCTACTGCCTGCCTCACTCATTGAGGCCTTTCTGCCACTGTTCCTAAAATCCTGGTATTTTTTTTTTCTCTCTCTAGAATGTCCTTCAGTATTCTCTGTAGGGTTGGATTGGTGGTCACAAACTCCCCCAGTTCCTCTTTGTCATGGAAGCATCTTGTTTCTCCATCAACTTCTAGTGACAGTTTTGCAGGGTACATCAATCTGGGCTGGAAGTTATTCTCTTTCAGGGCTTTGAATACTTCACTCCAAGCTCCTCTTGATCTGATGATCTGTGTTGAGAAGTCAGCCGTGATTCTGATGGGCTTACCTTTATAGGTAATCTGTTCCTTTTCTCTGACAGCTTTTAATATTCTGTTTTTATAGTGAATTTCTGGCATCTTGATTATTGTATGTCTGGGTGTAGATCTGTTTTGGTTGTAGGTGGCTGGGGTTCTGTATGCCTCACACAACTGAATTTCATTATCTTTTCCCATGCTTGGGAAGTTTTCCTTAATTATTTCCGTGAATAGCCTTTGTAATTCGCCTGTATGTATTTCTGCTTCTTTGTTCACATTTCTTATTCTTAAATTGTAGATTCTCTTGTCATCTTCTAGCCTTTGTATTGTTACTGCCTGTTTGTTTGTAATTTTTAAGAGATCTTTCCTTTCATCATCACACACTGCCAACTAGTCTTCAAGTTTTGATAGTTTATCCTTAGTTTCTTTTAAGGAGTTTTGCCAGCTTTCAATGGAGTTTTTAATTTCCTGGTAGTCTCTTTGAATCTGCTTCATGTATTCTATACTTTCTTTATATTTATCGAATGTTTCTCTCCTTTTTTTGTGTTTCTCACTTCTTCCATCTGTATCATCCTGAGAGATGCTTCCTGAGAGCATTTCTTTTATTACTCTACTCATATCCTGCTTTACCTGATTTAATATTTCAGTTTTGAGCTCGTCTATAAGGTCCCGAAGATATCTTAGTGTCCATTGAAGCCATGTCTGATGTTGTATGTTTGCCTCCCTCAGTTACCCTTGTTTTTCCTTCTCCTGGATCAGTGCTCCCAGGGTCCTGGGCTGGGGTCCTCCTCCCACCTCTCCTGTCATGGCCCTGGCTTCCTCCACACAGGTTACAGTGTATGTCCCAGCCCCCTTCCCTGTTGACCGCAGTTCCTCCGAAGCACACTGGCGAGGGACTTCTGCCCTCTCCTGCCTGCTCTTGTCAGTGAGGTGTAAGCAGGCTGCATATGCTAGCCCCTTCCCACCAGGCCAACCAAAGGGGCCTTTCACCCAGTTAGTGCGTGCTAGGCTCAGTGAATCGATTTGGGACGGCTCATTGGGTCCCGGCCAGGTGTGCGGCCCAGTCCAAGCAAATCCCATGAATCTGCTCTGGGGAGGGAGCAACCCACTGAAGTCACTGTCACTCCCAGTTCAGGCTCCTCCTGCCCGATTCCAACATGTTGCCCATTTGGTCATGCCCCTCCCATGTGTGGGGGGGTATCATTCCCAGCACTGACCATGGGTTAATGAAAGTCCCTTCACTGGCTCCACTCTCCGTTGGGTTCACCAATCCCCGACCTCAGCACTGAAGTTCTTCCTGTGAGGCAGTGGGAACGGGTTTGGGCGGCTCTGCTGGTTGGCGCGGATCCAAGCTGGTGCACACTTGCTGGGTCACTATAAAAATGCTGTGTGCCGCAATCTTCAGCTGTCTCAGTTGGAGTCCTGAAGTATTTGACGAGCTTTTTTATGTTTTAATTTCTTCCTGTGTCAAGAGGATCCATTTCCCCCTGTCTGGGTCTCTCCAGGGTACTTTATTCTGGCTTATGAATTGTTTGTCCCGGGAGGCTTTGTATTTTGTTGTTCACTGATCGGCCATCTTGTCTTCTCCTTCATGCTGATTTTCTTTGGAAGAGCTTCATTGGGGCTTGTTATGGATTAAAAACTGATGGTCAATTTATTGCCAGCTGAATTAAAGCAGCATGGTGCTGAGTGTAGATGTTCCATCTGAGGAAAGTTGCCAACATAAATAGAGACTAAGAAACGAAGTTTTGCTGTTTGAGCAGTTGGTTCTCCTGGAGGAACTCCTCATGACTAGCTTCCCCAGTGTGAGTTTGACCATTGTCATCAGAGGAGCCTGAGACCTTTTTGATGAGAGTGGCTGTGGTTTACTTTGGGGGAGCTCTGGTCCATACATCGAGCATCGCTTCCTGGCTCCAGAGGGAAAGACGTGTGCAGCTTAATCTCCAGGACAAACTCGTCATGCTGGCTTTCTCTCATGTACTTGACGGTTCTTGTCAGAGGAGCTCGAGACCTCTGTGTCACTGAGGATGGCTGTGGTGCTTTTCAGGACAGACCTGGTCTTTGTTTTGAATGTAACTTCTTGGCTGCAACATAAAATCTTAACCTATCAGCACAGCTCCTTCACCCCTCTGGCATAGACTTTTTAGCTTCCACCGTTGACCTTTGGGCCTTCCCAGCACAGATCCATTAAAAGAGACTGGCCTGAGTCCTTCTCATGGGCTCTAGACCTCCAGTTAGACTTGTGGGAAGCATTGTCATGGGCTCTAGGTCTTCATCTAGACTCATATAAGACATTGCTGTGGGGTTCAGGCCCTTGTCTAAATATTCTATGCCTTTAGTGTTATAGATAGGTTTCCTACACCTTCTTGTGTTAAACTCTGGGTGACCATCATAAATAATATTATAAATTCTGTGTCCTGATTCTAATTGTTCTCTTTACAACCCCTGATGACAACAGGGCTCAATTCCCTTAGAAGAGCTAGGCTGTTCTCTTTGGAAGATTTCTGGTCCTCACCATAGCTCAGGATGTCTTCTTCACCTTGAGTGTCATTTCCTGGCTTTTGGCACAGATCCTTCAGCTTCGTGCATTGGCTATTTGTCCTTTGTTGCCGATTCTCTAGCATCCCGCACTGGCCCTTGACTTCCATGCACAGACCCTTCAGTCTATCATTGTAGATTCCTTGGTCTTCTTATGTGGACTCCTATGGGACAGTGCAGTGGGCACCAGACTTTTGGCTGGATTTTTTATTTTATTTTTTTTGAATTTTTAATTTAATTTTATTTTTTTATCTCTAGCATGCAGACAGACCTTTTGTACTCTTCTACATTTGACTTGTGGGGGGCATTGTAAATTAATCCTGTAAATTTCTGTGTCCTGCATTAAATTTGTTTCTCTTGCAAACTCTGGCTATAACAAAGGGTGATTTTGTTTGATAAAACTGGCTTCATCAGATGGGTATATTCAACACGTTTTTTCCCTTACCTGCCCATTCCTTGAGGAATGCAATGTATTTTACAGCAGGGCCTATTGATTTGTTTGTTTTTTGAGATAAGGTCTCACTGTGTAGTTCAGACTTGCCACTATATAGCACAGGCTCCAACTCACAGTGATCCTCTTGCCTTAGCCTCCCAAGTGCTGGGATTACAAGATGCACCACCATGCCTAGTTTGCCTATTGGTTTGTAGATATTTTTTTTGGAAATATTTTTAAAGATATTTTAGTGAAAAATGTAGCTTTTGTCGTAAAATGTGACCTTGCAATGTAGATTTGCATATTTTTGGTAAAACACTTGTTATTTCTTGCTTTATGGGTACTAAAAATTAATTTATGTACTTTCACAACTTTAGAAGATAGCTTTCTCAATCTAATATTATTTTGATAATTGTTAAAACTTTCTACTAAGGAAATGATGAGCAATTTAATTCAGGTTAAAAATACTTTAATTCTATTTTACAAGTTAATGTCTCTAAGTGTTGAATGACATAAATTGATAACTGATATTTTTAGAGATTTAAACTTATTTTTGATCATCTGCAGGAAAAAGATTTTTGTTACACTGTAGATTTAACTTTCTGTTTTGTGGATAATTAATGTACAGGGCATGACTTACTGATAAGTATGACTAAAGCTGTACAAATTAATCCTAGCGGGGTTCCATCCTTTAATGTCAGTACTGTAAATCGTTCCCACATTATTACTGTTATTCTGGCATATATCTTACTTTGTGGGTGAGAAGGGATATGATTCAACAGGATTCAAGAACTTAAAATTTGTCCTTTGTCACATTTCTAATAAGTAATAACTCCTTTAGAATGAAAGAATAATTATAAAGGAATGATAATGGAATCTGTTATCTATTTGGAAAAACAAATTTTAATGCCATTTGTAGTAAATGTAAATGACCTGCCATTTATTTTAGGAAAAATTATTGTATTTCCAGGCCCTAGAAAGGTTCTGGGTTTCACAGTTCAATTAAAGTTAGTAGAAGCTGGAACAGTTTCTAGGAATGTCATAATGTGCTGTAGGGGACAGTGATACTTTTAAAGGTTCTGACATTCAGCCAGTAAGGTGTTTCTATTTCCCAATAACTTATTCCCCCTCAGGAATAGATATAGGGAGTGTTTTCAGTAAATCTGCCAAGTTTTATGTGATTCTTATATTATTGAATGTCCTAAACAATATTAACATTTTAAATCAAACAGTTACTGAGCTTACCACTTTGGTATTAACACTGATTGGGACTGAATGCAAAACTGGGCCTGGAGTGTCAGTTTCACTGTCCAGAGAAGAGCTCTTATAATTTTCTCCATTAGTATTTTGTAACCTTTTATAAGGGCTGTGCCAAAAAAGGCAGAGGCTTGACTTCTTGAAGAATATATTTGACTTTGGCATTCTTACAGGCATTCTGTCTGTGAATAACTTCAGATCTCTTAAAAAAATTGGGAGCTGAGCATCTTCCTGTGGTTCTTTTAGCCTGGGAGTACCTGATTATTAATGGATGCCATAGCACAGAGCCTCTGCAACCAGTTCTTGGAAAAAAATTATGGTGAGACTTTTGGAATACTGGAATGTTTTATAGACATTCTATGGAATCACCTGGCTTCTGGAAAGTATGTACTAATGATGTAGGAAATGTACATCCCATTTTTGGAGAAGATGTTTATTTTATGTATCATAGTTGCATGTTACAGTTTAATAAGGTTGAAGATGTTCCTTTACTGCAGCTGTGAAATTTTTTTCTGTCTTCCTTCTGCTTGTCCCTGTCTTTCCTTATCTCTGACTTCTTGTTTGTTGGCGATGACTTTTATTTCCTTCCACATTCAGTCTGGATTAGACAGGGACATCTGTAAGTAATGTATCAGTACAATGAACTATTTTGTCTCTGCATGTTGATCTATATTGTTGTGCATATTCCTAACCCCGCATACACTTCTCTCCTTCTCTGCTCATGCTGAATTTTTCAAAAAAAATTTTTTTTATTTAAAGAGGAAAAAAAAAAACATGTAAAGGGTAGAGATAATACAGAATTTCAAAAAAAAAAGTAAGAAAACACTAGTTGATAAGTTACATATTGTCCTTTTAGAAATGGTTGTTCAAGTTACAAAATTAAAGCATAGAAAGTAGATATTCAAACAGTGAGAATGTAAACAGCTATGCATGCATGAGTCTCTACATGTATTTCTGTCCTTTCGTGGATTAATAAAGGTCCCTTTGCCGGCTCCGCTCTCCATTGGGCTCACCAACCGCCAACTTCAGTGCTGCTGTGGCTCCTGTGAGTGGTGGCAGGAACGAGTTTGGGTGGCTCTGCTGGCAGCACAGATTCAAGCTGATGCAAATTCAGGCTGGCGCAAACTTGGTGGGTCACAGCGAAAACGCTGTGTCCCGTAATTTTAGCTGCTCCAATTGTAGTCCCGACGTGTTTGATGAGCTTTTTTACATTTTAATTTCTTACTGTGTCAAGAGGATCCATCTCCCTCTGTCTGGATCTCTCCAGGATGTTTTATTCTGGCACATGAGTTGTTTCTCCTGGGAGGCTTTGTATTTTGTTGCTCACTGATAGGCCATCTTTAACTCCTCCCATGCTGAATTTTTGAGAGGGATTATAAACATACTCTAGTAAGACAGAATTGACCTGCCAGAGTAGCCAGTGTTCAGCCAGATCTGGAAACTGGCAGCTGACACACATGCTGCTGTTGCTGAGCTCCTGGCTCCAGAATTTGTGCTCAGCTGCCATCCCTAAGAACAAGGTGAATAGGTCACACACAACCTCTGAAAGTGAAAATGGAGAAAAATAAATCATACAAACATTGACACCAAAGCAAGGGTGTTTATATTCATGTCAGAAAAAATTTTAGAGCAAATAAAGGTATCAGAGACAAAGACATTAAATAACTATAAAAAGATCCATCCTGCAGGAAGACATAACAATCCTATACGTGTACATCCAAAGTATTTCTGAAAGCACATGGAATCAATTGATAAAGCTAAAAGGAGAAAGAGGTTAAATATAGTGTGTGTGTGTATATATCTATCTAGTCAGATAAATATACTGCCATCTTTTTTTTTTTTTTTTTGGTACCGGGGATCGAACTAACCAGCTTGCACTTGACAGACAGGCACTTACACGGTTGAGCTAAATCCCTATACCCTAATACTGCCATATTTAACAACACTCTGTTCTCAACAGTCTATAGGGCCACTAGACAGGAAATCAGCAAGAGTATGGAAGAACTTAATACAACCAACAGAATCTAATTGATATAGTTAGAGCACTTCATCCCCAAATAGCAGAATATTTTTTTCAAAGACCACGGAGCATTAATCTGTTACAGACATTATTCTGAGACCTAAATCCTAAAAAAAAAACAAAAACTAAAACCTTATGGTACATGTTCTGTAATAACCTAAAGGGATGATAATGAAAATACAGTGTATTAGGAACCTAGTATGTAGCTTAAAACAGTGCAAAGAGGGACATTTATGATACTAAATTATTACTTTTGGAAAGGAAGGGCTGACTTCACTGAAAACTCCTATCATAAGAAACTAGAAATAAGCTAGATAAACTTAAAACAAACAAAGGGAATTAAAAAGCAGAAGTCAGTGAAATTGAAGAGAGAAAAAACTCATAAAAAGCTGGTTCTTTTGAAAAGAACCATAAAATTGTAATTCTTGTAAGAGTGATCCAGATAAAAAGAAGACACATCACAATGATAAATATGAAATAAAGGGTATCACTAACAGACCCTACAGTTGTTAAAAGAATAGTAAGCTAATACTGCAAACAACCCTGCTAACAAATTTCAGCAACTAAAGAAAGAGGACTTCAGGATTAGTTAGGAAACTGAAATAGTGTCATAGTCATTTAAAAAACTGAATTCTGAAAGCTCCTGGCAAAGAAAAATCTAGGCCCAGGTAGTTACACTGCAGAATTTACCAGTATTTAGAGAAGATTTAATATCAGTGTTATTCAGTTTCTTATAGAAACTAGAAGAGGAAGAAAGACTTACTCGTTTTGAGTCTAATCCTGAGCAGAATCAAAGACAGCAGTGAAACAAGAACAATAAAAGTCTATAGTCCAAAAATTTTCATGAACTTAGTGGCAGTAATTCTCAAAAAACAGTAGCAAACTGATTCCAGTAATGTATAACAATAATTTAACACAACCAAAAGGGATTTATTCCAGGCTTACAAAAGCTAGTTGAGGACTTGAAAATCACTTTAGTCTACCATATTAACAGGATTAAGAAGAAAAATCTTGTGCTCTATCATTGGCTCCAAAAGGCACTTGAAAAAATTCAGCATTCATTCAAGATTAATAACGTAGAAAATGAGAAATAAAGGAAAATTTTAATACATTCGAGATCATTTACCAAAACCACCTCTGACTATAACTATGCTCAATTGTAAAAGAGGGGCTGTTTTTCCTTTTGAGTTGAGAACAAGGTAGGATATGCACTTGTGCTTTTGCTCTCCAAAATAGTTTTGTAAGTTCAAACCATTGCATTAAATAAAGAAAAAGAATTAAAAGACATTCAGACAAAGGAAGAATGAAATTGTCCATTTTTATGGGTTACACATTGTTGACAAATCCCATGAAATCCAGAAAAGGTTTAAGAAGTGAGCTGAACATGGTTGGTGTGTCGATCAACACACAAAAATCAGCCATTTCTATACCCTAACAATGTAGCAACCAAAATACATTATTATTTATAGGTATTCAAAAGAACATAAAATGTGTAGGTATCACTCAACATATGTAAGACTTTCTTCATGAAAATTAAAAAGTGCTGATGAAACAAATCCTAGTACCTAAATGTTTCCATATGTCATGCACATGACTATTCAGCATTGTAAATGCATTAGTTTTCCCAAGTTATGCAATTCCTGTAAAAATTCTAGCAAAGTTTATTTGTAGATATAACCAAAATTATTAAGATGTTTGTATTGAAAGTTGTAGGCTACAAAATAATCTTGATAAACAAGTTGAAATAGGTTATCAAAATAATGTTTGATAAACAATAAAGAGGTTGAAATCACAGTGCTGATACTATCACAGTACTGATACTATATTTATAATAATTAAGATGGTGAATATTGACTGAAGGATAGATATGTAGATAATGCTGTGGACTGGAGACCAAGGAAATACAGAAATATGTGAAATTAATTTTTGACAAAGATGCAAAAGCAATTCAGTGAAAGGAGGATGGGTTTTTAAACAAATTATGTGGGAGCAATTAGATAGCCGTAGACAAAATAATGAACCATCTAAACTTTATACCTTATGGAAAATGAGCTCAAAATAAGTTGTGGATTTAAATGTAAAATTATGAAAATTTTAAGAAAAAGAAGAAAGTCTTCAGGACCCAATTACATCAGGTTTTACTAGAAAAACATGTAACACAAGATACACAAATGTATAAGAAATTGTAAGATTGGTTTATGATGGTCAGTCACAAAATTGGATGAGGAAACTTGCAGAGGGTGTCTGCACACTGGAGGATGAAGGGTTCAGTTCAAGTCTGGAGCTCACTGCAATTTTCTATGCAAGTCTGTATCAGGAGTCTGATGGGACTATAAAGTAAGGCTGAAGGGTATGCCAGAAGGGTGAAGGATCCAAGGCAGAAGCTGAGGAGAACCCAGGGGAC
Source organism: Hydrochoerus hydrochaeris (assembly GCA_004027455.1). Classification (NCBI taxonomy): domain Eukaryota; kingdom Metazoa; phylum Chordata; class Mammalia; order Rodentia; family Hydrochaeridae; genus Hydrochoerus; species Hydrochoerus hydrochaeris. The sequence goes on along the minus strand of PVLA01000155.1, from coordinate 170,743 downwards.
TACTGTCTAAGCTGAAGATGAAGACTATTGGCTATGGCCCATGAATCAGTATACAGTCACACATTTGGCCATTTCTCCTTCTAGGAAAAATGTACTACCAAGTGCATTGCCCAAAGTTTTGCCCACTGTGATGATTTCCCTTCACTGCTGTCCTTCAAGGATGCCCCGTAAAGGGGCTGTGATGCTGCAGCTTCCCACTTATGGGTGGTGCCTGCATAATATGCAGAGCCATCTGTAAACCAAGCCCTAGTCTCCTCTTTCTCTGACAGCTGATCATATGGTGAACTCCACAAGGCCATAATAGATATATGCTGGGAAAGAGAAGGCAGTATAGCAGGTGTAGGAACCATAGGTATTGGGGCAACTTCTTTATGTAAGTCTTCCCTCTGGACCTGCCCTGGCTTGATCACAAATATACCATTTCCATTTAATAAGAGACTGTTGCTGTGCATGTCCAACCTTATGACTTGGTAGATCACATAATAACAAGATCATGATAGGCATCTCAGGTTGCATGGTCAAGTATCCCATGGTCCTATGGTCAAGTGTTCAGTTTCCCCTAATGCCCAGTAGCAGACTAAGAGCTGTTTATCAAAGGGAGAGTAGTTGTCTGCAGATGATAGCAGTGCCTTGCTCCAAAATTCTAAAGGCCTCTTCTGCAATTTACCTATGGGGGCCTGTCAGAGACTCCAGACAACATCTCTACCTGCCACTGCTACTTCAAGTACCATTGAATCTGTTGGATCATACGGTCCAGTGGGAAAGAAATCTGTACAACAGCCTGGACCTATTGCAGTCTTTTCTTGTTCTGGGACCCTCTCAAAACTACCTTCTTTCTAGGTGACTTGGTGAATGGGCTGGAGTAAGATGCCTAAATGAGAAATGTGTTGCCTCAAAAATCCAAATAGGCCTACTAGGCATTGTGCCTCTTTTTTGGTCATAGGGAAACCCAGATGCAACAGTGAAGGTATATTGCTGGCCTTGCCAGCTGAAAGCAAATTGTTTCCAATGGTCTTTATGAATAAGTATGGGGAAGGCATTTGCCAAATCAATAACTTCATACAAAGTCCCAGGAGATGGGTTAATCTGCTCAAGCAAGAAAACCACATCTGGTGCCATCGCTGCAGTTGTCACCACTTGATTCAGTTTATGGTAAATTGTTATTCTCCAAGACCTATCTGTCTTCTGCACAGGCCAGATGGAAGAATTAAATGGAGATGTGATGGGGACCACCATCCCTGCATCCTTCAAGTCCTTGATGGTGGCACTAATCTCTGGACTCCTCCAGGAATGCGATACTGCTTTTGGTTTACTATTTTACCAGGCCAAGGCATCTCTAATGGCTTTCATTTGGCCTTTTGAATCATTATAGTCCTCACACTACAGGTTAGGGAACCAATGTGAGGATTCTGCCAAGTAATAAGTACATTTATTCCAATTATACATTCCAGAACAAGGGAAATGACTACAGGATGGATTCAAGTACTTGTTGGACTCACTGTGAGTTGGACCTTTGCTAAAATTCCTTTGATCACCTTACCTCCCTAGGACCCTACTCTTACTGGAGGACCACAATGACATTTTGAATCCTCTGGAATCAGAACCACTGCCTAGTAGTCCCCAAAATGTCTGATCATTGTCCTTTCACCATTGTACATTCACTTGGGCAAAAGACCTAAGATCCTCCTGGGAAAGGATGGGATAAAGACTAACTGTATAAATTTTTGGCATGCCAATATCCTTCCCAAAGGGGACCTGTCCTCCCCATCATTCAAGGGCTTCTGGATCTGTAAAGTGACTCAAATCCACTAACTTGTTAAGAGGTCATGAGCCCCTATTACCACAATTTGAAGTAAGTTTCTGTTCATTTGTCTTTAAATTTTTTTGATTATATAAGTCTAGTAAAAATTTTGTAGGTTTCATATCTATCTCACTTGTGGGAACACTGTGACTAATCAGCCAACACCATAGGTCTGCACATGTCAGATTATTCTGTTCATTGTTCTGCTTCTGCTGTCCATTATGGTAAGTATGTGGACCCTGTGTTTGGTGATTAAGTGCTGCCACTTGACCTCTGCCACTTGGGGATTCAATCAAGCCCATTGCCCTTAAATTTCCTAATTGGGTAACAGTGGTACAGACCCCATTGTAAGGTCTGGCATACAGAGAAGAGCAATGATAGAGCTCTTCAGAGTTGCTGGTTCTCTCCTTACAAATATTTCTCAATGTGTTAAGGGTACATTTTCTGAGTCATCTCGAAAGAGAGAATTAAGTTTAACATGAGAGATTCACTCCAGCATTCCCACTTCCCTAAGCCTCTGAATCCTCTCATCAATAGTAAACCACAGAATATTAGGCATCTCTTAACGCATTCACAGTGGGCCATCTTTTGAGCCACACTTTTGCTAAATAGCCAAGTAAACTATTGATAACTTTCTTCATGAGCTACAACATTAAATTCAGAATCCTTCTTAATGGGCCCATATCAACACACTTAGCCTGATCTAGGGTATGTTTTACCACCATTATTCCACACTCGTAAAGTCCATTCCCACACTTGCTCTGCTTATAAAAGGAAACTTAAGTTGTGTGAGAGAGTAGTGGACCTCCTTAGGGGTCACACTGTGTACCTCACCCTTATGAGTCTTCTATGTTTTGAGCCTGGTTATGAGCCTAGATGCAAAAATGGGTGGTGAGAGTAAGTCCTGAGGAACGTCAGTGTTGTCCTGTTTGGTCAACACAGGATTAGTTTTCCCAGGTATACTAGGGTACTCCAACACTGCAGGAGGTGGAGGTGGCAATGCCTCTGTCACTGTCTCTGTCTCTTCCTCTGGCAAAATAATCTCCTTAGTGTCTAGAAACTCAACCCGTACTCAGTTTCCTCAGGATCCTTCCACATGTATCCATCCCAGTTGATAGGGATCCCATTGTTTTTTAATCATTGTTCTCACCTTTGCTTCAGATACTTTTTTTTTTTTTTTTTTTTGAGACAGGATTTCACTATGCAGTTCAAGGCTGGCCTTCAACTCACTTCGTAGCCCAGGCTGGCCTCAAACTCACAGGAATCCTTTTGCCTCAGCCTCCTAAATGCTGGGATAACAGGCATGCACCACCAACCTGGCTCTAGATATCCTTTGAGACTGACCATTAAATTTATTTTGCAGTTCAGTCAATTGAACTGTGATTACAAGATACACTTACAGTTGTTAAAAGGAGGATGAAAACAGATGGTCAAAAAAAGACACCACACAAACACATAAAGGAAACAGTAAGGGTAATGCCTCAGAGTTGTTGAAAGTAAGAATTAATAGACATTATCAGGAAACAGTATTGAAAAAGATCACCATTTATGAATAAAGTGTTATCAGAGTTATTCAGACATTAAATTACTTAGTTGTGAAACACTTAACAGCTAGAAATTTGCTTAGTGCTTATATTGTTTGATTAATTTTGCATGGGTATATCTTACCCAGAATAAGTCCAGGAGACATAGATATAGAAGAAATTATAAACTTGAAATTTCTGAAATGATAGCAACTGAATTAAAGAAACAACATGGTGCTTATATTGTTTGATTAACTTTGCATGCCTATAGTCTGAGCAACTGTTTAGATAATAACAATGTGCAGTATAGTAACTATTGATTTCCTACTGTGTTTTTGAAATCCAAGATTGTTCTCATTGTTTTCATTTTGTTTTATTCTTTTTAAAATAAAAACTAAAAACCTAGAAGTTCAGGAAAATTTTAATAGAAGAGTTAATGCAATATAAGGTATGACTTCTACAAAAATTTAAAGGATACTGAAAAACATTTATGGGTAGAAGAATTTACTGTAGAAGGAAACACCAAGTGAGCTGCCCCCAAGATGTCCCTTTTATAACCAATTAATGTGCTTTTGAAAAATTTACTATATGCATGATTTCTTAATTCTCCATCTTAACTATTTTTAAGTGTACCATTTAGAAATGTTAAGGACATTCATACTGTTGATACAGGTAATCTCTGGAACTCTTTTTATCTTGCAGAACTGAAGCTCTATCCGAAGCTGAGGATCCATTTTCCAACCATATTTTAGTTATGATAGCTAAGAGAATTCTGATTTTAGTGGCAGTTACTAGCTTTAAAAAAGTTTCTCCTGAAATTTTAAGATGTGCTTTGGTTATATTGATAAAGGAGCTCAATTGAAGAGTTACAGCAAGTTTTTATTTCTAGTTTGAGTTAAAATGTGACAGTTGACCTTATTATCATAAATACAAAAACCTGAAAATTGCAACAAACATTAAGGTCTCAGAATAGATGAATATTATTGACTTTCATCAAGAAATCAAATAATTAAAAATGCTGGTAAGACTGCTGGGAAAAAGGAACCTTTCCATATTGTTGTGAATGTGAACTAATACAACCTCCATGGTAATCAGTATGAAGATTCTTCAACAAACTTAAACTAGAAATCCCAACTATTCCTCTTTTATGTATTTCCCTGAAAGAGTTAAAGACATCATATTACAGTTATACATGTATACCTGTATTTATAGTGGCACAATTCATAATAGCTAAATCTTAGAAACAGCGTATGTGTCCATCAGCAGACGAATGGATAAAGAAAATGTGGTATTTATACACAACAGAGCACCACTCTGCCATAAAGAACAATAAATTTGCACCATTTTTAGGAAAATGAATGCATCTTAAGACCATAATGTAAAGTGAAATAAACCAGCACACAAGCTTAAGTATAGCATGTAAGTATTTCTCTTATATGAGAAACCCAAAATATAAATAAAGAGCAAAATAAAAGATAGTTAATAGGAGGAAGGGAGATGGGTCTTTTTTAAATGGGAAGGGGATCGAGAGATGAAGAGAGAAGGGAGGGGAGGGAAAGGGGATAAAAGAAGATGTGTTATGTACATGTTCCAGATACAAAGGATATAATCATTATGTAATGTAAGCATTTAGTAATGAAATATAAAAACCAGAAAAATATCAGTAAAGCTATAAGTACTTTTTTAATTCCACAAAAAAAGATGGATATTGTATCCTTATTTGCTGTTCAAGATGGAGGCAGTAGCATGCTGGAAGCACATTTCAGGTGGGTGTGGACCCTTTCTGGTATATCATATAACTTGGCACATACGTGTTTCAGAAATGTGGTTGACAGTGTAGTTCTGTTAGAGTGGACACACAAATTCAGCCATCTCAAGTAGGGAGTTATGTGTATTGTAAGTTCTTAGGGTTAATGACATGATTGTTGCCAGTCATGCTCTTACTCTGCAATATCAAGAGACACCTCACTGCAGCGTCCACCCAAGAACCTGACTATACAAGATGTTCCTTTGGGGGACTTCTATATGTGAAAATGTGAAGTAATACTCCTCTGATTATGATTGTTGTGACTTATTACAGATTTTAGGAAGTGTTCCTGTATGTATTTTATAGAGCCTTGAAGTGTTGCTGCGAAACCTTGATGCTCCATGGAATGTAGTTTGATTGTGACAGCACTGTTGTACATGGAATGAATGTCATAGGAACTACATTCTGGAGTTGGATTTTATTTTTACATGACTTATGGATTGCATAGTGATGATACTTATGCTGATATTTACTAGGTTCTTTAGGACCTGACTTATTTCAGATTAACTGTATTTGTCAGTTTATGTATCTTTAATAGTACACATCAACTGAAAAAAGATAGTGAGACATATGTTAAGAAAAATATGAAATTGAAAAGAGACCATGTTAAATATAATTCTAATTTAAATATATAACATAAACTCATGTAGTTGTGCCTTATTAAGAGATTAATTTTTTTCTGAGAAAAAATTACATAACATCTTTAACACCCAGTGATGTGAACATACTACTCATTTTTACAATAAGTATGGTTTACAATGAGATTTTTTTCAGTGCAGTTTTTTTAAAAAGGTGAAAAAATACTATGTGATATATGAGTTTTTGTTTTTCCAGCAAATTGATCTGATTTGAAGATAGTAGTTTGGTGACCTCACTTATCAGGGCCTGTGATATGTTCACACAAGCCAAAATTCAGATGGAGATCTTTTAACATTATGGTTTTTCCCTGGCTATGCCTGTGTGGTGCTTTTTTCTGTTTCAGTGGATCCAGGTGTATTTCCTCCTTATTAGTAGGTGACCTTATGCCATGAAATTTGAATTAAAAAAAAAAACTGAATAGCTGCTGGGAGTGATTTTCAATGTTAGGATGCACCTCACCTTGTCTGGATTATATACCCTGGGCTGCTGTAACTCGGTGATCTCTTGTCAGTCTGTTGGAATTACACTTGCCTCATGCTGTAGTTACTTGGCTCTGGTTTTCTCCCAAGTGTAATAATTAAAATAATTCTTTATTGGAGTAATTATTACACAATGTATATCTCAGAACATGTGCTCAGTTATACTCTAAAAAATTATTTTAAAGCAATCTCATTTTTGAATGTTTCTCTTATTTACACTCCTAAGATAAGCTGTTTTAATGTCTGATTTTTAAAATTTAGCGTCTCAAGTTTTAAAAATTGCAAGTTCAAATTACTTCCATGTGTGTTGGTTACTTTTTCTAACTGCTGGGGAAAACTACCTGACACCTACAAGGAGGAAAGATTTATTTAGATCACGGTTTGTGGAGGTTTCAGTCCGTAATCAGCTGGCTTACAGGCAGGGTGGCATGGTGGCAGAAAAGAGCAAGAGCAGCAAGAGCAAAATGGGGAGGAGCAAGCCTCCCTTTCACCCTGCTATTGTATGCAGTCTACCCACCCTACCATGAGTTTAGCGCTCACACCCCTGATCCCAGCACTGGACAATAAACCAATTACATACTCTAGATTCAGTTATCTCCAAAAAACCCACTCATCATGACTGCATGAGGTTTTAGGGGGGGCATCTATATACAAACCATAACACTCAATCATACTCTTCTGCTTAATCTTCCAGGGGACCCCTGCTCTTTTCAGAATCAGGTTCAGACTCCAGCATGTAGGACTGCTGCTCATGATAAAGTTTGTTGTACCCAACAAGTGGGTGCCAGTAAGAGAGGGGAGAGTTCTGCTGTCTTGTTCACTACATAGGCTCTGAGACTGCTTATGATGCTTGAGTACTTTTCCAGCTCACTGGAGATATTATTTGGACTAGTTGAGTGCCAGTGAGCCTTCACATGAGAACTGAGCATCTGGAGTTTGGATTTTTCCCAGGCTGCCTCTTATTCTGTCTTCCTACTAGCATCACAGACATATATCTATGGTCCTGATGTATGAAACTATTGAAGGTTTCCAAGTGTGCTGTGGTTCTACTGCTGCAATCATAATGAAAATAATCAGAGCTAACGTTGATTAAATAATTATGCCAAATACTTTACACACATTGTCTTGTTTAATGCTAATGGCAAGAACATGAGGGTAGGTGCCATTATTGCCTTTACTAAATACAAATGAGAGATTTGGAATGTGAGGAGGCTAAGTGGTTTTTCTAGGATCACAGCTATGAAATGATAGAGTTAGGAATTGAACCCAAGCTATGATGATTGGATCCAGTTGACTGAAAGCCCAGGTTTGCCTTTATACAAGGTCACCCTTTTGATGACAACATGCTTCTTTGAAATGGTCATCTGAGTATAACTTTTGATTACATAAAAATATGACCAAATAGCTGGAGATTTAGCTCAGTGGCATAAGTGCCTGCCTGGCAAGCATGTGGTCATGAGTTCTATCCCTGGTTAAAAAAAAAAAAAAAAAGACCTTAGCGAAAAATATGACTAAGGAATTTCACCAGGAATGTAGAGCAAGACCTATGCAAGTAAGAATCTAAGCATTGCCAGTCCTCACTGGGAGGTGTTGTACTTCTTGACTGCTTCGTTTTAAATGAAGGAACAAGGCTCTGTAGGACTTTAGGGATGCCAAAGGCCTGGATTCTGGCAAATACTTCTTACTGGCTGTTGTGAAGAACTAGGTGTCCTGTGAACAATACTGAAACAGAATGGCTACATCTTTCCTAGAAATGAGGTGTGACAAAAATACCAAAGGAGACCATTGACCAGAATATCAACATTAGTAAGAGGAAAACCAGTGAAGCCATACTTGAAAAGAAGTTAATGCAGTTGAGAGTTTTTTATCCTTCTTTACCAAAGAAATTGAGAGTTTTTCTTCATATTTCAGAGCCTGAAGTTAGGCTTGCTGCTAACTTCAGTTAGCACTGTGTACCTCCTCACCTGTTTAGCTGCCAGTGCCATTCCCTCTGCTTTCCTGTTGTCTCCTGTATCCCGATGTTGGCCCAATAAGTGATGCGTCCTCACAGATTCTCCTTTGATACCATTTTTTTCCCCCAGATTCCTCTCCAGTTGCACAGACTAGAAATGATTTTGTGTCTTCATAGCAGTTTTGTATCACTCTGATAATGCTTTACATAAATCTGTAGCTAGTCTATAGTATATGGAACAGTAGTTTATAGGTAGAGAGCATAATTAATTTTAGTTAGTAATATTTATATTTTCTTCAGTGTAAAATGTGTATAATGACAGATTACTGAAAACCCATGAAGACTCATGTACTGCCACTCTCATATTGAGAAGGAGGCATACTCCACATGGTGGGCTGATAGAAAAGTTAGAACTACAAAGTAGAGAGCCACAGAAGGCATGGGAATATGCTAGGTGCCACTTGGAGATGTGTTGATGCTTCCTACGGCACTGCTTTCCCACCAGCACTGCCAGATGAACCAGAGAAACAGGAGCAGCACAGCTTTGTCTTCTTTCACTTGCTCTCTGATTGCCCATGTCAGGTCTGCCTCTGGCTCTTGGGCCTTCAGGTTCCATCCAACCTGACCTTCTACTTTGATAGGCCTAGATATTTCCAGCCTCCAGTTACTTTCACTTCTGTCAGTTTCTTGAGGGCCAGAAACTGTTACAACTGTATTTCCTTGTAGTTTGATTTGTAATTTTGTTTCGAATTTAGCTTCCTAAGTAGCTTTACAATTTTCTTTCCCCTTTGTCCTCAGAGGAAGTTACATACTTCTGAACCTCTTGGGCACTGTTTTAATAAATTAAGAATTTGTTTTACTGAATGGTACCCTAGTGGCCCAAAAGAGTTTATTAAGTTTATTAAGTACTTTATTCCAAGGGAATAATTTATGCATTAAAGTGTAGCTTAGTAGCTAGCCAGTTATAAACACTACTGAGTTGTCCCTCACCCTTTGTAAAGTGTACGTCTGAAAACAAGTGGGAGAGTGAGCTTAAATGTAACCACCTTGCTTCATAAATACTTAAATATGTGTAATGTTTAAATGAGAGAAGGGGTATTATTATAATACAGACAAGGTGAATTCACATCCTAGCTCAGCCCAACATCCTGTGAGAATTTAGTAGGTTAACCTCTACATTTTTCTCATCTGAAGCAGGAATGGTAATTACTTCAGAGACAGCCCCATGATTATCCTGCTAGATCTTTTTATTTTTATTTTTTTATCAGTATTTAAGGGGCAAACTATTTTAAGTCACTCTATATAATGGATCAGAAGAGAGAGACCCAGTGAAAAACATAATAAGATGAATATATCATACAGGAAAAAGCTTGTCATTTAATAGTGTGCCCAGGAAAATAAGAATTGAACAGTAAGTTTGTGCCTTTGGAAGCACTGTCAAAGGGCATGCTTAGGCAACTCTTATCTCATAGCTGTAATATGTACAATGTAATGCACCAACCTCTGAAGCCAGTAAATAACTTCCTTTATTGTGATTCCAAATTTATAGAGCATTTGTCTAGTGTCCATTGTAGTTTATCTGATGAGACAGATTACAGTGACAAAAAGTTCATTATTCCGTTTTCTTGACAGTTTCTTATAAATTGCTAATAATACTGATAATATATATCTATTATATACATACCAGTGACAAAAAGTTCATTATTCCGTTTTCTTGACAGTTTCTTATAAATTGCTAATAATACTGTTAATATATATCTATTATATACATACATATATGTATGAGAGAGAGAGAGAAAGAAAGAAAGAAAGAAAGAAAGAAAGAAAAGAGAGAGAGAGAAAGAGAATATTGATTGCTTTTAACTTGGCCAAAGGTATTTTGCCAGGGTTAATCTCTCTGGAATATGATCATGTCTTTGGGTCACAAGACAGTTTCATATCTAGGACTGCTACTCCCAGGACAGATGACATTTTCCTAGTGATATTTCAGCTTTGACTTGTGTAAGTCACACTAACTTTACTATCTATAATGCCAAATTTTGTAGTTTTTTCATTTCTTATGATTGACTTTGGAGTATGATAGCTTTTAAAAACTTAAACAATTAGTGGGACTAGCATAATAATCAGTTTTCTCCATTTAAAGTGAAAGTGACAAATATTTCCTAAAGAATTTGGCTTTACTTGGTTATTATTTTGCTCTAGATGTTAAAAGAAATTTAGGACAAACAAAATTAGTGACATGGTTGCTACGGGATTAATGATAGTTGATACATACATATCTTTTGTATAATATATCTTAGTTCCATTGTCTAAAACCAGAAGTGTAAAGACAAATTTAAAGCACTTGAAAACACTTAATATCTCCTAAATAGTAATCATTTTGAGAATCTTATTTTTATTGTTATGAGTGAGTAGTCTTGCACTCCCATGGATTGGTTAATCTTCAGGACTAGATAACAGTATCAACATTTCATAAAGATGATGTTGTGCATTTTGCTATCAGCTAATATAAGAATTTATTAATTAGGGAAATTATATTCCTACAAAATAAAGATTAATCATTTTATTTCACTAATACTGCCATTACCTAAAAAGAATACAAGGGGAAAAATTAGAAAAGAAAAAAAAGGACCTTAGCACCAATGTCTACCATGAAGAGAAGAAATATAAAAGAGGCAAGAAAAACAGAAAGCACAAAGCAACATGGCAATTAGAAATCCAAATGTTGGTAATTACAATAACTATAAGTAGAATAGATCACTAAATTAAAGGAAAAGGTGATCAGATTGGATAAAAATAACTATTTGAGATGCTAGGTTTGTAGGAAGCATATAAAAAACAAAGATACAGAAAACAGAAGAATGGAAAATTACTTTTCAGGCTTATTCTGATAAAAGTGTATTGATGCCAGGCAAAGTAGGCAAAACACTCTAGTATAGATGAGGATTACAGCATAAAATGTTCACTTGACTGGATGTAGGAATATAAAGACCCAGGAACATAGGTACAAAATATAGAGAGCCAAGATACACAGAAGCAGAAGGAAAATAGCCAAATCTCAAATCCTAGTGGCAAGTTTGTATACCTTTACCTGTAATCGATGAAATGACAGCCATAAAATTCAGAAAGATATAGATTTGGGTCACAGGTTTGACCTCATGAGTAGTAAGAGACCATTACAGTTCTGTGTAATGTACTTTTTTCATGCACCTAGGGAATTTTGACATTAAATGTAGAAATGTAAAGCGAGTCTCAACAAATTTCAAGTGATTGGAACATGTATTTTTCATAACATTTGGAATTATGCAAGGATCCAATCCAAAGATAATGATTGAGAAGTCCCCAATAGTTTTTAGAAATTAAAAATATGTATTTTATACATTACCAATGGTTTTATGAAAATTTTATTTACAAAATTTTATTTAAAGAACTGCCATAAAACTCACAAAATACTGTTTCTGAACTTAGTAACTAAAAATTGGCGCAAGTAGTTTTTTTCTTTTTTCTTTTCTTTTTTTTGGAAGGGTCCCAAATAGTAAACCCAGAGCCTCACACATGCTAGGTAAGTCTCCTTCTATGGAGCCCCACTTCCAGCTGTGGCAATGTTTCACTGATTTTTGTAAGAAAATGATTTTCATCCTGTATTTTCAAAGAGTGGGGATCTAAATCAAGCATCAGGTTGAAGAAATAATTTGTCACGTGAATGCAGAAATAAGTTATGCACTCTTGAATTACAGAGGTTCTTTTTGGAGGAAAAAGAAGGCATATGAAGTGTTATGCTAGATATATTGTTTTTCTGGTGATCATACCCCAGAGTCTTAAGTGGTTTTTCTTTTTAAAGCATTTTTTCCCACATTATTTCAATTTAGTTTATTTTCCTAAGGATCTCTGTTTTTCTATTTTTGTTTTCCATTATTATCATTGTAATATTTTCTTGAGTAGAAGGCAGCTATGTAAGTTGTGTTCAATAATGGCATGGAAAATTTCAAGTAAAGGTAAGTGGATGAGACTTTTTTTAAAAAGTATTCCTTTCTTAAAGTGTTTGACTTATTTCTGGACAGCCACTTTCAAACTTTAGTGAACATTTTTCAGCTTTTGGGGTTATTTTGATAATTGATGGCATTTAGAATAAAAGTTGGGAAACCTTAGCGCACATTTGAATTTATAAAAGTGTATTGAGTGTGAAAACTCACATGATTTCCAATTTTTGAAGTAATCAAAACAGGTGAACCGAAAAGTTACATTCATATTCTTTTGGAGTTAGCATAACAACATGTTATTTGATTTTATTCTTTGTAAGATAAATAAAAAATAGTGTGTATAGCTCTTTTCTTGGAGGGGAGCACATATAGGAGGAACCCAGGGCCTTGTTCTATCACTGAGTTATGCGCCCAGCTATGAAGCTTTTACTGATAGAGCTGTTTCTTTCATGGCTTACCTGAGAATTGACTGGAGTGCCTAGTAGAGTGACTGACCTACCTAGACTTTCTACAAGTGATGCTATTTCCCTCGTCATAAATAGAAACTATTAATAACTATATTCTAAACATAGACAATACAACTCATTCAGCAACTACATTGGTAATTGTTTGGTGAAGGACAATTCTGTGTAAATGCTGTACAGAAGATGATTGGTCATGGGAGTACTCTAAGGTGTTTGAGCATTTCTGTGTCAGCCTCCACTGAGAATGTGTTCCCATATCCTCAACAACATTTCATGAAGTCAGAGATGGGGAACCAAACAAAGTGAGGGTAACTAACTTGCCCAAGTTATAGATGTCATGGTAGAACCTGCTTGGAACTCTCACTTTAAACTATTTTTCATTTCACCAAGATTCAGATTATTTTTTAAGACAAAAAATATTAAGGGTGTGAACCAATTTGAGGATATTGTGACTTAATTTTAAATCTTACATTTATGTCTGGCAAGTTGAATATGAAAATAAAGTTGCTTTTGAAATACAAGTTATCATTGGTACCTGTGATCTAGAAACTAAGTTCTGGGTCCAGACAATATAATAAAAGTTAAATTTAATAGTCTTAGAATTTCATTTTTTAAAATTTTATTTTATTATTATTTTTTACTGGGGATAGAACTCACGACTTTGCGTTTGCAAGGCAGGTATTTATGCCACTGAGCTAAATTCCTGGCTAGAATTTCATTTTTAAGAGCACACTTGTGGTATCATTTAGTGCTTTAACAGTTCCTGAAAAAAATAAATCAAATGATTAGTCTGTACTATTTTTCCATGTGTATCATAGCCACATATGACAGTTAATTATATTTCATTGAGAATTCATAATGACTTTACAGGTCTAGAGTAGACCTTTAAAATTACTAGCCAAAGCATTAACCTTTGCCCTTATTAAAAATATATTTTGAAGGGTAAAGGCAAAATATTATTCTATACTGTGTTTAACTATCTCAATATAAAATAGCATGAAACAAGTTAAACAAGGAAACTATTGGATTTAAATTCAGTTGTTCACATTCAGTGCTGTGTAATAATAGATAGTTAAAATAAACCACCAGACAACACTTAATGCCTGTGAAAGTGGTTTATGTTCTTGCATCTATTGGGAAACTCTAATTATATGATTATAACTAAGCTGCCATTTATTTTCTCATTTTCTTTGATTAAATTAGGGTGGGATATATCTGGCCAAATCTAATCCTCTTTAAATTGTGTTATTTGTTTAATTCTATTGATATATTTCATTAAAATTTGCCACAAGGCTTTTTAAAAAAGAAAGTAATGGAAAAAGCATCAGGATATTGTGTATCTAAAAATTGTGAATAGTCTCTGAAATTAGGGCCAGGATTCTTTGTTAAAATACAATGAGCATTCATTTGCATAGATAATAATATTACTTGTAAAATGTAGCTTTCCATTGGAGAAAACTGTACTCCTTGATGTATGTAAATTTCAGTGTCATACTTTGGATTGAAATTTGATTTCTTGTCCCTTATACACGTCAGCTCTTCAATCTTCTTTATTCTTCCCAGTCCCCTCCCTCCTCCTAAGTCCCTTTCACAGAAGACGTAGAAGCCCTTAGGGGGATTTGCCTTTAGCTTTCTACTCAGTAGTCCACAAATTTATCCTTTTAGATGTCTCACTTTTTGAGTATACTATTTTAACAGAGGCTTTAAGTCCTAATTTCAGAAAATACTTCCTAAAACTTATATGCACTTCCCAAACTCCTTATCCTTTAAATACTATATTTCAGCCATCTATGATCATATGTTGAAAGAGCAGGCATAGAGCTTTGGGTCACTCCAGAGGTGAATTGGATCCTGTTGTTAATTCCCTGGATGTTTTCTAAATTTTGAAATGCTGTAATTGTTCCAGCACTGGTTGCATTTCTTCATTTTGTCCTTCACTTCCATCTCTTTGTCACAAAGACTGCAGCTATACAAATAGGATACCTTGTAGTTCTTACAGGCTATGGTTCTTGATTGCATTGTTAACAGAGAAGGTTTGCTGTCTTATATCTTAAGAATTCCTATATCATTAGCTTTTGAAAATTCTTTATTTCTAGGAATTTTGCTAGAGATTCTTACTAAATATAAACACCTAGTGTTATGGTTTGGCATATGACCTCGATGAGGAAAGAGTTAGGAATGTACCTTTAGGATTTAGGTGCACATGATATCCTATAACTGCTGAGTACATCTCTTTTTTATTTTGTTGTTGTTGTTAACTAGGGACTGGACATAGAGGTGCTGTATCCCTGAATTACACTCTAGTCTCCCCTAACCTCTTGAATATTTTTAAGACAGGCCTATACTAAGTTGCCCAGGCAGGACTCCAATTTGTGATCCTCTTGCCTTGGATTCCATAAAAGCCAGACTGAAAGACATTTTAAAAGCAAGAAAATGAACTGTAACAATTCTTCATATTGAAGACTTGTGATTTTGCATCTTTTTTTCTTCTTGCATACTCTTGGTTTGCATAGTAGATATCTTTCTCAATTATATTTTAGAAAACCATATATTTGGTAGATGCAAATAACCTAGAATAACGTTCAATACCATTAATGATAGTTCTGAATTGTTGTATAAGGTGTTCTCACTTATTTTTTGTACTGTAGTTGTGATCTTTGACAGTTTAATTCAGTAATGTTATTTTAATGAGGAAGGAATATTTTGAACAATTAGCTAATCTAATCATTAAATGTTCTTTTTAAGCTTACAGCATAAGTTATGATTCATAAAAAAGTTTCCCTATAAAAGCAATGTCAAAATAGAATTAAGTGCTCTTTGAAATCACTATTCAGCTAGAACTTTTTGTAGGATTGAAGGTTGTAGTACCTCTGAGCATTGATACTGATTTTGAAAATTAATCTAATTGGCAGTCATCCCCTAGAAGACTTGATTTATGAGCCATTTATGTGTTTATACTTGCACCACCCTAAATAAGAATACATTCTAGATAGGTGGTGCCAAAATGCAGTGGGTTTTAAGCATTTAATGTAAACATTATCTTAACCATTTTTCTCTTCAGTGACAAAGGCTAGATAATATGGTTATCTAGGAATATGGTACATACATTTCTAGGATATGATTGGGAATGTTACTGTAGTTTTTCCAAAACATCTAAATTAGAGCCCTAATTTTCAGACTCTCTTTCTCACAACTGTGGGAGTTCCTTGAGTTTTTTCTTTTCCATTTCTAGCCTTTATGACACCTTAGTGTATCCTGTGGGAGATACAGTGTAGTTCAGGGGTGGGCTTGTGATCATCAGCCAGGTTAACTGTACTACTCTCACTTGATGGTTTTGTGCCACAGTGGCAAGTGCAGACTTCTTTTTCTTGTTGGATTGCTAGTTGTGTGTGAGCTGCCAAGTGGCTGCCTTTCAGGCTTTGTGCAGAATGTAGCCCATGGAGGGAGCAGAGCCAGGAGACTCCAGCCCTGTGACACTAGGAATTAAGATCATAAAGTTTGAAGTCCTCCACTTTAGGCTAGCCATCAGCATGGTGAATATGTTTGCCATCTGTCCACGCTATTTGCCCCCATATATAATGGAGAAATATAACCAATAGCTAAGATGGTGAATTGGGGACTATAATGGCAGGCTATTAAAAGAATTACAGAGGCTAGGTTTTAAAATTCTAATTATTCTGTATTTTCACTCATTTGTGACAATTGATTTTTTCCCCCTTTTTTTGTAGTTTTTTTGTTTAAAGAGAAAAACAGAAAAAAGGTAGCAATATTACAGAATTTCAAGAAAAGATGATAACAGTAAGAAATCACTAGTTGATAAATTACATATTGTTGTTTTAGAAATAGTTATTCAAGTTACAAAATAAAAGCACACAAAATGGATACTCAAGCAGTGAGAGTGCAAACAGATCTGTTCAACAATCCAACAAGAACCTAGAAATATGATTATCAATCCCACACACCTAAACATACATGCAACTATATCTTTTATAGTGCTTCCTATTTCCTCTTTTTTTACAATAGCAATTATAAATTTTTAAAATTTTATTTAAAGAGAAGAAAAAAAAGCAAAACAGAAAAAAGGGTAGCAATAATACAGAATTCTAAAAGAAAGAAAGAAAAAGAGAGAAAATAAAAGGAAAATGAGAAAAAGCCCCACTAAGAAATCAGTAATTTATAAATTACATACTGTCATCCTGGATGTAGTTATTTAAGTTACAAAATTAAAAGGTACATAGTAAACATTCAAAAAGTCAGACTACAAACAGTTCTGCTTAAAGATCCAACAAAGATTCAGCAATATGATCATCTATTTTACACACTCAAACATGCATGCAGTTATATCCGTTAGAGCACTTTCTTTTCCTCTCTTTTTTACAATAGCAATTACACATTTTGGTTTCATTACACTTGTAGTTCTTCTTTAATTTTTACACTAGAGACACAATATGATAATTATAAATATGGTTCTTATTTCACTAATGAGGATAGTCTCAAGTTGTCTCCATTTACCTATGAAGGCCTTAAGATCATCCTTTTTTATAGCTGAGTACTATTCCATTGTATAAAAATGCCACACCTTTTTCATCCACTCTGCAGTTGATGGGCATCTTGGTTGTTTCCAGGATTTAGCTATCACAAATTATGCAGCTATGAACATGGGTGCACATATATCACTGTGATATGAACTTTTCAGTTCTTTGGGGAAAATACCCAGGAGGGGGATAGCTGGATTGAATGGGGCTTCCAATCTTAGTCTTCTGAGAATTGGCCATATGGATTTCCATAATGGTTGCACCAGTCTACATTCCCACCAACAGTGGAGCAGTGTTCCTTTTTCCCCGCAGCCTCGTCAACATTTGTTATCAGTTGATTTCTTGATGGCAGCTATTCTTTCCAGAGTAAGGTGGAATCTCAGTGCTGTTTTAATTTGCATTTCTTGAATGACCAGTGATGGTGAACAGTTCTTCATGTATTTATTTGTCATTTGTATATCTTTCTTTGAGAACTGTGTGTTCAAATCAGATGCCCATTTTTGGAAAGGGTTTTTGAATTGGGGGGGGGGCTTGATGTTTTTCAATTCTTTATATATTCTGGACACAAGTCCTTTGTCTGAGGGATTGCTGGCTAAAATTCTTTCCCACTCTGTTGGTTTTCTTTTCACTCTGTTCGTGATTTCCTTTGATGTGCAGAAACTTTTCAATAATGTGAGATCCCATTTGTTGATTCTTTGAAGTGTTTCCCATGCAGTTTGCGTTTGGTTCATGAATTCTCTGCTTAACCGCTATGTTTCCAAGAATTCTACCTACCTTGTCTTCCAGTAGATTTAGTGTTTCTGTTTTAATATTGAGGTCTTTGATCCATTTAGAGGTTAGTTTTGTGCATGGTGATATGCATGGATCTAGTTTCAGTTTTCGGCATGTAGAGAGCCAATTTTTCCAACACCATTTATTAAAGAGGCTGTCCTTCCAGTGGACATATTTAGCCCCTTTGTCAAATATCAGGTGGCTGAGTGTCTTTGTAGTTGTGCTTGCATCTTCTAATCTGTTCCATTGATCCTCAAGTCTATTTCTTTGCCAGTACCAAACTGATTTTATCACTGTGGCTTTATAGTACTGTTTCAACTCAGGAATTGAGATGCCTCCTGCCTTGCTTTTGTTGCCCAGAATTGCCTTTGCTATTCTAGGTTTCTTGTTTCCAAATGAATTTTAGTAGTGTTTTCTCTAGATCTGTAAGGTATGTCAATGGTATTTTGATTGGGATGGCATTAAATCTATTTAACAGTTTGGGGAGTATGGCCATTTTCACAATGTTGGTTCTTCCTAGCCAAGAGCAAGGAAAATCCTCCCATTTTCTAATATCCTCTTCAATCTCTTTTTTCAGCGTAGTATAATTTTCAGCATATAGATCTTTTACATTTTTAGTTAGATTGATTCCTAAGTATTTCATTTTTTTACATGTTATTGTAAAGGGTGATATTTCCATAATTTCTCTCTTGGTTTTTTGTTTGTGTACAGGAATGCTATTGATTTTTGAGCATTGACTTTGTATCCAGCTTCACTGCTGAACTTATTACCTCTAGCAGTCTTTTAATGGAGATTTTTGGGTCTTCTATATAGAGTATCATGTCATCTGCAAATAGTGACAATTTAACTTCTTCCTTTCCTATCTTTACTCCTTTTGTTTCTCTCTCTTGTCTGATTGCCCTGGCTAGTGTTTCCAGAACTGTGTTGAAAAGGAATGGTGATAGCGGATATCCTTGTCTTGTTCCTGATTTTAAAGTGAAAGCTTTCAGTTTTTGTCCATTTAGTATAATGTTGGCTGTTGGTTTGTCATAGATGGCCTTTATAAGGTTGAGGTAGATGCTGTATATTCCGAGTTTCTGAAGGGTTTTTATCATGAACATGTGTTGGACTTTGTCGAAAGCTTTTTCTGCATCTATTGAGATGACCATGTGGTTTTTGTTTTGGACTCT
Source organism: Hydrochoerus hydrochaeris (assembly GCA_004027455.1). Taxonomy (NCBI): domain Eukaryota; kingdom Metazoa; phylum Chordata; class Mammalia; order Rodentia; family Hydrochaeridae; genus Hydrochoerus; species Hydrochoerus hydrochaeris. The sequence goes on along the minus strand of PVLA01000155.1, from coordinate 151,624 downwards.
GTTGATATGGTGTATTACATTTATTGATTTGCCTATGTTAAACCATCCCTGCATTCCTGGAATGAACCCCACTTGGTCATGATGTATAATCTTCTTGATGATTTGCTGCATTCTATTTGCCAATATTTTATTGAGAATCTTTGTATCAATGTTCATTATTGAGATTGGCCTATAGTTCTCTTTTTTGGTTGGATCTTTCTCTTGTTTTGGTATCAGAGTAATACTTGCCTCTAGGAATGATTTAGGGAGGATTGCTTTTTTCTCAATTTCATTGAAGAGTTTAAGGAGTACTGGCATCAAATCTTCTCTAAATTTCTTGTAGAATTCATCTGTGAATCCATCAGGACCTGGGATTTTCTTTGTTGGTAAGGTTTTAATTACACTTTCAATTTCAATAGCTGATATTGGGTTGTTCAAAATTGCATTATCTTCTTGGTTGAGCTTTGGTAGTTCATATGTTTCTAGAAATCTGTTCATTTCCTCTGTGTTTTCCACTCTATGTGAGTAGAGATTTTCAAAGTAGGTATTCATGATCTTTTTAATTTCCATGGGATCTGTAGTAATTTCTCCCTTTTCAGTTCTTATTGCATGAATTTGGGTTTTTTCTTTCTTTCTCTTCATAGCTAGGGGTTTGTCAACTTTGTTTATTCTCTCAAAAAACCAGCTTTTTGATTCATTATTCTTTGTATTTTTTTTTTAGTTTCAATTGCATTGATTTCTGCTCTAATATTTACAATTTCCTCTCTTCATTGAGCTTTGGGTTTAGCTTGCTCTTTTTCTAGAAGCTTGAGATGGAGCATTAGGTTGTTTATTTGTACTTGTTCTGTTTTCTTGGTATGATAATTTATTGCTATATATTTCCCTCTTAAGACCACTTTATTTGCATCCCACAGATTATAGTATGTTGTTTCTGTATTTTCATTGAATTGTAGGTATTGCTTTATTTCTTCTTTAATTTCATGTGTAGCCCACTGGTTATTCAAAAGGCTGTTATTTAATTTCCATGTATTTATGCAGGTTTTACAATTTCTTTTGCCATTAATTTCCAATTTCATTGCACTATGGTCAGATATTATGCATGGTATGATTTCAGTACCTTTGCATTTATTTAAGAATGTTTTATGGGATAATATATGGTCTATTTTGGAGAATGTCCCATGTGCAGCTGAGAAGAATGTGTATTCTGATGTGGTTGGGTGGAACACTCTGTAAACATCTACTAAGTCCAATTGCTTCACAGGTATGATTCAGTTCTGTTATTTCTTTGCTGACTTTTTGTCTAGTTGATCTCTTTGTGACAGTGGGCTGTTAAGATCTCCTGTTATAATTGTGTTCTTGTGTATTTGGTTTTTCATGTCTATTAGTATCTGTCTTATATAGTTGGGTGCTCTTGTATTTGGTGCATATATATTTATAATTGTTAGTTCTTCCTCTTGAATTTTTCCACTAATGAATATGTAGTTACATTCTCTATCTTTTTTAATCATTTTAGGTTTGAAGTTCACATTGTCTGCAAGTAGAATCACTACCCCTCCTTTTTTCTGGGTTCCTGTTGCATGGAATACTGTTTTCCATCCTCTGACTTTTAATCTATGAGTTTCTTTTTGGGTCAGATGTGTTTCTTTTATACAGCATATTGTGGGGTCCTGTTTCTTGATCCATTCTGTCAATCTATTTCTTTTTTTAGGTGAATTGAGGCCATTTATATTTATGGATATCACTGGTATGCACTGGCTTGGCTTTGCCATGTTATGTTCCAGTTGTTTCTTTCTGCTTTTCCCCTATTTAATTGCTTATCCTACTTGGTGGTTTCTTTCTGTTGTTTTGGGGATTGTGGTCCTTTTTATCTCTGTCTAGCATGTCTTTCAGTCTTCTTTCTAGGGTTGGTTTGGTGGACATTTCTTTAGTTCTTTGTCATGGATGTATCTTGTTTCTCCATTAAATTTGAATGAAAGTTTTGCTGGGTACATCATTCTGGGTTGAAGGTTGTTTTCTTTCAGGGCTTGAAACACCTCACTCCAAGTTCTTCTTTACTTGAGGGTTTGTGCTGCAAAGTCTGCCGTGAATCTAATGGGCTTTCCTTGATAGGTGAGTTGTGTCTTTTCTCTGACAGCTTTATGTCTGAGATCTTAATTATTATGTGTCTGGGTGTGGATTTATTTTGAGTGTGACTGTTTGGTGTTCTATATGCCTCACTTACCTGCATACCAGATTCTTTGCCCATGTTTGGGAAATTTTCTGCTATTATTTCTGTAAATACTTTCCGTATATCATTTGCCTGGACTCCGGTATCTTCGCTAATGCCCATTATTCTTATATTGTTGCTCTTAGCATCATCATGAAGCTTCTGGATTGTCATTTCATGCTGCTTTGTCATTTTTAAAAGTTCTGTCCTTTCCTGATCACTAATTGTGATCACTAATTTTTTTATTTCACTCACTATCTTTTCAGAGATTCCCAGTGTGTTGCTTTTGAGGTCCTCTATTTCAATATCTCCTATACTTACTTGTGGTGAACTATATATTTGAGACTGCATTTTGCTTTTTTGTTTTGTCATTTTCACTCTGCCTGATGTTTTCTATGTGTAGGAGGGGATCACACACACTCTCTTCAGACACACCAAAGTCTTACAATTCATTGGAGGGGGTTTTACTACTGGCCCTATTTATCCCCTGTACACTTCTGTTTTAGGGGTATACTGTATCCCACCACACTGATACAGTTAATCCGCTGTAGTCCAAGGTTCGCCGCCTGGGAGCAAAGTTCCAAATTTTTTCACACTAACTGGAGCCTGCTGAGGTCTTCTGATGTTACAGGTGGGAGGTTGGGCCCAGGTGAAGCAGTCCAGGGTAGTTTGCAGTGTTGGGCGGGCCTCCTCCATGTTCCTGGTGGTAGGGCGGGCCCACAGGGGAGGTTCCAGGCAGCTTACTCTGATGCAGGCTTCTGTTAAGTTCCCGTTGGCAGGGTGGGCCCATGGTCGAGGTTCCAGGCAGCTTACCCTGATGCAGTGTTCCGCTAAGTTCCCGGTGGCAGGGCGGGCCCTCAGTGGAGGTTCCAGGCAGCTTACCCCTGATGCAGGCTTCCGCTAAATTCCTGGTGGCAGGGTGGGCCCTCAGTGGAGGTTCCAGGCAGCTTACCCCTGATGCAGGCTTCCGCTAAATTCCTGGTGGCAGGGTGGGCCCACACGGGAGGTTCCAGGCAGCCTACCCCTGATGCCAGCTTCTGCTTGACAATTGATCTTATACCTGGCCAGAAATTTATTAAAAAACACCACCACCACCATTTTGGTTACCTTCCCTAAAATGTCTGTTCCAAGAACTAAATCACTATGGCTTATTGCCAGTGTTCTAGCCAAAGGCATTGTGGGGCTTCCTGTTTGGAGTTTGATGAACAGCCATATCGGTGTCATGCCAATTCCAAGGTAGTTCCTTTAGTATGAGTCTGACTTTGAAGAGTTAGAAATTTCAAGACAGCATCTATAGGCTTTGTGGGACTCTTTGGAGGATGCTACTGTCCTGTGGATCCTGGAGAAGAATGATATTCAGTAATTAAACCCTGGAAGTAGGAATTCTTACTGTGCCTCTGACCTTTGGGGCCTGAAGGGCAAATGGAGAAAGGCTCTTTGGCCAAATGAATTTTGAGACATCTGTGTTGCTCTGGAATTATTGTCCTCTTTATGGCTACAGAGAGTTTCACAAAGTATTGGTTTACACAAAATATGGCACTCTCTATTTTACTTCTGGCTTTGCCATGTGCTCGCTTTGGCAGCACATATACTAAAACTGGCTTTGCCATTCTGATTTGTAAGTCACGTAACACCAGGAGAGAGAAGAGAGATGCTTTCCTCTCTTACCTCATGCCATTCAGCACTTCTGCTATGGTAGTTTGCATGTTTAGGGTTAGGATGTACCAACTACCAGGTGAATAGGTGCTTGATATGTGATCTGTTGGATGAGTGAGTGAAGCTGCTAGATTTCCTAAATTTTAGTAGCTGATGGAGCTGACTTTCCTTAGATAGGTGCAGATATTTTAAAGCAATGAGGCTTAACTAAAGTAGCTCACTTAACCAGAGTAGCTCACTTGCATACCAGGCCTGTAATGTCAGTGAATGTAGTATGTGTGTGTGTGTGTGTCTGTGTCTGTCTGTCTGTCTGTCTGTCTGTGTTTTCACAAATTAGAACATGCCTACAAAGATGTAGATGCTTTATCTCCAACCCTTCTCTGTACTGGAAATTAAATTTAGGGTCTCCAGTGTGCTAAGCAAGCACTTTATACCACTACCTTGTAAACTGAGTACTTTTCTTTTTTAAATTAAGGAGATTTATTTTTTATAATAATGAGACAACTAATGTGAATAAAGCACATTCAACATTTATATGAAACAAATGTAAAAGCAAATGTAGGGAAAAGGAAAATACCAAGAAGTCTGATGTTAATACTGGCACAGTCTGTCATTCTTGTCTTTGACAGACATTGTAAAAAGCTGTGTGCAGAATCAAAGCCAACTCAGCAGCTAGAAGTGTTCAGTTGGGCCATTAGCTGAGGAGATGATGGATCATGGACATACTGAGCCTCACTAACTTGAAGCTAAGCTTGAAGGTTTGAAATGAAACCTATTAAAATCACTTTATTGATTGGTTTGCATTTAAATGGGTGCCTGGCAAGCGCAAGGTCCTGAATTCAATTTCCAGTACCAAAAAACAAAACAAAAATAAATATAAATGGGGATAAATAGCATTATTGCCTTTAGTGATATGAAACCCCTGGAACATCTTTGCCAAATTTCTGCAAACTTAAGTAGAAACTAAATTTTACTTTAAAGGAATAAAAACCCAAGTCCAAAGACAGTTTCTAATTCCCCTGCTTGCTTCTGCAACTCTGATATTTCTCAGGAAGTGGTTTACATTTATATATAATGTAATGAAAGATATTCTGTAGTAATAAATACACCTACCCTTTTATAATTGACTTTTATAATTGGTCTCCCTATGTTGCCCAGGGTGGTCTCAAACTAGTGATTCTTCTGCCTCAGCTCCCGTAATAGTTGGAATTGTAGGCATAAAACCACCATGCCTAGCCTCAATTGTCTTTTAATAATAAGCTTTCTTAAATTTACCACTAGTTTGTGATAGAAATAACTAAACTGAAGATTGCGGTTAAACCGTAAACCTCTCTGTCCCATATATTTTAAAACCTCTCAGGGACATGTGACCAGCTAGTGTTGAGTTGTGTGTCCCAGATTTTTTAATATCCCAGTTCTGCTGCCACGATCCTAACTACCTGGTGTGTCTGATCGTGCAGTAGTGGGAGAGAAGAAAAGTTTGGCCACATTGGCCGTGGCATCTCTTTGTTCCCAGAGGAAGCATTTTTTGGGGGAGATTTATACTTTATACTTTCCTTTTTTAGTTTTTCATCTTTGATAGACTTCTACTGAAAATGGGTAATTTTAAGATGATCATAATTTTATCTAATTTCATGTAGGTCAGTCATTTTAAAAAGTTTTCTTCATTTAATTTTGCTTTTTGATGATTGTTAAATCATGTGTAAGAAATAGAATAGAGAAGTCCTCTGTCCTCTTTGCATAGAAGTTTTCTTCACTGGAAACATGTTGGTATCGACATTGACATAGCCAAGCTGTAGAATATTTCTCTTACTTTAGAGATTCCTCATGTGTTTGTTTCTTTTTTCTTTTTAAAAATGTTTTATTTTTATTAGTATATTTTTGCAATATATAATCTCATGTTGTCTTTTCTTAGTGACTCTACTTTCTCTTCTGCTGTCCTCTACATCACTCCTGGCTAAGTACTACTCTCCTCTTTATTTGTATAAATTTATCATTTCCATTCTTTTTCTCTTGGTGATCTAATAATATCTGTTGGTGGTGATTTAATAATGTCTAATTATTTGCTTTATCCTACAACATGTATACATAGAGTTTTAATATTGTACAATCAGTATTATTAAAGGTAAAACTACTGAATAAAGTTCAAGATTTCTTTGTGTTTTTTAGGAGGAGGGCACTGTGGGGGAAGTCCTCTCTATATACTGTTAAGGATATATAGACAGTACTGAGTTTAAACATCTCTTTGAATATTTGTGTGGTTGTTTTACCTATTGTATATGAGTATTGGTTAATTTCTATTACTTTACATTGTATTTTTAATTTAATATTCTCTGTATCTATGTATGCACATTTGTACATTCAAATTTCAAAATAGTTGTATTTAGAGAAGTCTCACTTCCATTTCTAATTTCTTCACTCCTTTTCAGTATAGCCCATACTGATTGCTATTTTTTGTTGTAAAAATAATAAGGAATATTTATTGTTTTTTTTTCCTCTTACATACTGATAGTATTGTATACTGTGTTCCTCTATCTTGCTTTTTAAAAAGTTTCACAATATATCTTGGAAATTACTCCACAATAGTTCATAAAGATCTTCCTCATTTCTTTATATAGCCCCATTAAGTTCTGAGTAATTTTGCATACATGGTTTTGATATTGAAAGCTTCTCCTTCATAGGAATTTTATCTTACACTGTATTTTCATCAATGTGTTTTCACTTTTCTGTTTGTTCTCAGCTTTGTCAAGAGTGGAGTTTTGGCAGATAGGTGAGAAGTGCTATCTTGGTGTTAATTTACATTTCTCTGGAGGATGGTTCAACATCTCTTAGAATGCTAAGGGCTTTTGCTCCTCTTTTCTTTCAACTGTTGGTTCATGTCTTTTGGCTGTTTGTCTATCAGGTTTTTGGTAGTTACTATCTTGATTTTTAAAGAGAAAGGAAGATTATCTCTTTGGGAGACAAACTGTGAATATTATTTCTCTAGCTCACTTTTATAGCTTTATTTATTTTTAAAAATTTTATTTAAAGAGAAAAAAGCAAAACAGAAAAAGGGGTAGGAACAATACAGAATATCAGAAAAAAAAGAGTAAGAAATCACTAGTTGATAAATTACATATTTTCTTCTTAGACATAGTTGTTCAAGTTACAAAATTAAAGCATGCAAAGTGGACATTCAAACAATGAGACTGCAAAGAAGTTCAGTATCCAGTAACAACTTAGCAACATGGTTATCAATCCTACACACTTAAACATACATGCAGCCATATCCTCTAGAGCACTTAATTTTCTTCCTTTTACTTTTTAAGTAAATTATCTGTTTAGTTATATCCTGTTTCAGGTTGCTCAGTAGCTTACTGACTTGTTTTGTTGTTGTTATTTACTTTTTAATTACCTTATATAATTCTGTTGCCTTGTTTTTCAGTTTCTTCTCATCCATGCTCCATGGATAAGCTTTGGTGGATTGGGAGTTTTTTGGAGGTATTTTGTTACTTTGTTATCTACTTTTTTTTTTGAAGGTAGCAAAATACAGCAGAACAAGACAGAACAAATGCATTAGACTACAGTGCAGTGAAACTAGCACAGAACCTCACAGCAGGTCACCAGGACACGAGCAGTAGGCACAATAGTACATCCTATTCTGTTCACACTAGTTGTACTTTCAATCAGGTAGAGCAAAATGGAAGGAAATATCGAACTTATAAAAACAGAATATTGAATAGAGCAGTACCATTAACCAAACTGAGCAAAACAGTGATAAAAATATAAATATTTGCCTTCAAAGAGATGGTAGAAGGAAATCCCCCTTACTTGCCACGCTGCATGCATTCATCCTCCCAAGAGATACTCAGACCGTCAGAGCCGACTTGCTAACGGTGGGGGGATGGATCAATGTCTGATCCTTAGCCTGTGCACCTTCAGGCCCCCAGCTGCTTACAAGCGGTGAGTAGGCTGCCTGTTCTCCCAGCACCCAAAGTTGCAACATGATGCAGAGCTCAGGAATTGCTCATAGTTCTCGCCCTGGTGTGCCAGCGGCTTGCTAGGCCCCCAGCTGCTTACCAAGGTGGCGAGTAGGCTGCCTGTTCTCCCAGTGTCCAAAGTTGCAACATGATGCAGAGCTCAGGAATTGCTGATAGTTCTCGCCCTGGTGTGCCAGCGGCTTGCTATGCCCCCAGCTGCTTACCAGGGCGGTGAGTAGGCTGCCTGGTCTCCCAGTGCCCAAACTTGCAACATGATGCAGAGCTCAGGAATTGCTGATAGTTCTCCTATAGCTTAATTTTTAAAGATAATTTCATGTGATCTAGACATTTAGGTAGATGATTTACATAGATGGGATAAAGTTTGGAACAGATCAAATATGTAAAATTAGATTAAATATTGTTAAGTCAGTTCTGTGAGGAATGATCATATTCAGGTGTTACAAAGTGAAGAAAGGATGTTCAGGCTCCTCCTTCCCGAAAGCCTGAAGTTGCCCTGCCTCCACTTATACCTACTATTTAGACATCAAAATGCTTTTCTTCCCTGGACAGGGCTGCTCAAATGAATATTTAAAAATCTCCTGTTGTCCAACTCACTTTTGTGGAAACATTTATTCACGTCCAGATTTTATCAGAGGGATTACATATTAGAGTCCCTTCCTACTATATTTCTATGCAGTTTTCCTGGTTTTGTAGCAGAATAGTCAGTTTGAAGTAGGGAGGATTGAGAGAAAATGGTAAGTTGAGCATTAAAATCAGTATGAAGTAGTTTAGATCATAGGATGGTAGGATTGAAGGGGTGACCAATGAGTACAGTAGCAGAGAGACCCACTGGGAACTCTAGGACTTTGTTAAGTGTGTGTCATTGGAATCTTGGCATACCCATTCATCCTTTCTACGCCTAATGTGAGAAGCACTTGGAGAAGCTTTGATACTGCCTTTGTCTTCCCACTGTGTTCTAGACTTCCTGGGCTATTGTGAAAACTAAGCAAAGTAATTAATAGAAAACACTTAAAGCAGTGCTTGACACAAAATAAGAATTGACAGAAAGCTATTACACAGCAGCGTTTGATTGCCAGTGAGTAGTATAAACTTTGCTACATGTTTTCTCTATTTTACATATGAAAGAGTCAAGAAGCCTATGTAATTCTGTGAATTGTATTGTCCCATATTTGAATACCTCTTTGCCCTATCAGGCTTGTTGCTTCCTTTTTCTATGATGTAAATAATAATGTAAGTAAAGTTGTATTGAATCATAGCCATACTCATTTTTGTACTTACCATCTCTGGCTACTTTTGCTCCACAGTTATAAACTGAGTAGATGTGACAGATTTTATGGCTACAAAACAAAATATTTAGATCCTGGCTTGTTATAGGTGAGTTTTCCAACCCTTTTATATAGTGTCTTCTAATCCAAAGTAAAATATAGTAAAATGTTATCACTTACAGAACAACTTTTGGAAAATACTTGGTCTTGTAATCTCATACCGAGGCAAACAGGGTGGTACAGTATAAAAACAGCTCAAAATAAGTTATTTCCTTAGGTTTTCATTTATATTACTACTAAAGAATTGATTTTGAAAAAGTATTGCAAATTAGTACAGTATCATTTGGAATAACCTATGTGAATTAATTGAAGATTTGAAGTTTTCTTTCATAATAAAAATCAAACCTATAAAATTTATTTTGACTAAAGAACAAATTCTTTTTTAGTTTTATGGAATACTGTATGTCACTTTCTTGAGAATGTTTTTCAGGCCATCCCTGAATCACTCTGGTTTAACTTAATAGCACAGCATACTAGGCCTAGGGAAGCAGTGATGTCAGCTTTCTGAGAAAGGATAGTTTGTTACCACCAAAGGAACAGGACTTTTAGTCTTTTAAAAAATATGTACCATTACTGATTCAGTGCCATAATAAACAGTGTTAGCATAGGCCTAAGATGAAGTTTGAACTTACACTTGATTTTAAGTGGAGATACAAGAATGAATTTGATGAATGTGGTTTTGATAGCATGATTGTTAATATCTCAAAAGCACATCAGCTTCCTGAGTATGTAGACTTTCAGTGTAGTCTCATTACTGGCAGAGAATTATCAGGTGAGTGGTGTTTTTCAGGCAGTGGTATTTTTCAAAGCAGATGGCTCCTTCTCAGCAGTACAGGGTGTGCCAACCACAAGAGATAGTTACATAAATGTGAAATCCGAGGGAGAGAGAAAACAATTGCCATCGGTTATTTGTTGTAAATCTTTTTGCTGTCTTCAGAAGGATAGGAGAAATAATTTTGTCTTTATTTTTTTTAAAGTATGCATTAGATGTACAAGTATGGTCAGTAATCTGAGTTCTCACAAAAATGATGGAAGATGATATACTCCAAAAGGAAGCCAATTCCTATGTTTGACATTTCTGGGATAATGTGGTGGCAGACAGCTTGTCTGATATGCTGCTTCCAAATTCCTGTTGAAATACCATAAGGAGGCTGAACATAGGCAGTTGTGCTATAAAGCAAATACCATATGCAATATTATTTGTGGAGTGGATCGAGAAAAGTCTTGGATTTTATAGCCCATGTTCTGTTCTCTGAAATAGAACAAGAAAAGTGCTTCCACACAAAGTACAGCACACTTGAAACTTCTCTTACACAGTGTATCTGACTTCCAGAGGACTGAGAGTAGTGGTGAGTGGCCAAAGATTAGCATTCTGCAGAATATGTCAGGACCCTTACCTTGTTTCTTCTTTCCATCTCCAGGTTTTTTTTCCTTCTGTTCACATGGATGTAAAAACTAACTTCAATATGTAGCCTTGCAATGAGAGGGAAGTGGAAGGGGGTATCCTGTAATCTCTGTGCAGATCACTTGAAAGCTTTCAGGACTGGGCTGTTGCATGCATGAAGCCCTATCTTATAGTTTGTGTCTAGATGTCCCCTCAAAGCCTCATACAGTTTTGGGGGTGGGCTTTTTGAAGACAGCTTTTTAAACTTATACTTCTTGTTTTTATGCCCTCACTTCAGGAAACAGAGCCAGAGCATTTCCAGCTCAACTCAGCAGGAGGCCAGAGTCCTCACTTTGTAAATATCATGAACCTGTGCAATAGAAGGGCATGGAGTTGGTGTGAGTGCTACACCTTCCCTAGGGCAAGTAACCTTCATACAATATAAGGGAAAAAGAGGCTTACTCTCCCCTTGCTGGCTCTTGTTGTTTTTGCTGTCTTCCGCTGTCATGAGCTGTTGCTCCTCTGCCATGCCACCTTGCTTTGCAGCCAGCTAATTCTGGACTGAAACCTCTGTTAAATGTTAGCTAAATAAACCTTTCTTCTTTTAACTTTGGAGGTTGAGTATTTTGTCTCAGCAACAAAAGAAAAGTAACTAAGACACTCTGGGTCAATTCCTAGCAACACCCACACATGCACCAGCTCGTAAAACTAAAACCAAACCAAACCAAACCAAGCCAAACTGGTGGACAGCAGGAGACCTGTGTTTCATTGCACTGTTAATGCTGCATGTGACAATGAACAGGAGGGCTTGATTCTCTCAGTAGGTATATTAAAGGAATGCTGTCACATTACCCTTGGAGCTGCTTCCAAATTCCTGTTGAAATACTCACAATACCCCTTTGAGCTGGGGGTAGGCTTATTGCAAAGTCTCTGAAAGAGAGAGCCTGCTGGCAGATGGATGACAGTGAAAAGATTAAAGTGCTGTCCTGTCTGCGCAGGAACCTTAAGACTAGATGAATCCCTTGCCAAAGGTGAGTATTTAGAAGAAATTCAGTGTGGCTTATGAGAAAAGGACTGTCAGAATAATTACATGTCAAAAAGAGGTAACAAATTTAGTAATTTGGTATAAATCTCCTGGTATCTTAAGGAAAGAAAAAAAAAATGAACATGGCTTTGAGGAAAAAACCCCCAAAAAACCCAGAAGCCCCATGGAGGAACAGGCTGAGATCAAAACAACAATGTCAAAGAAGCTGTTTGCAATAAGAGAATACAGAGAAACAAAAATGGTGATAAGACTTAAAACAGATATGAAGGAAACTGGAAGAAGATTCCACCTCTAAAAACAGAAGAGTAATACACATGATGAATGTGAGCATTCGTAGAATGCAGAGAAGAAAGAAGCAAAGATATGCAAATATGCAGAGTGAATGTGAAGGAAAGAGGTGTTCCTGAGCCTAAAGCCTGAGCATTAACCAAGGAAATCAAGATTAACTTTCCTGTGCTAGGGAAGTGAGTAAATAGTAAATAGACCCTTAAGGACAGACTAAAATTAATAGAACAGGTTCCTACTTAGACCTACCTGGCAAAATATTTGACTTTTAAAAATAAAGTAATCCCAGGAGACAGAGCAGGTTACCTGCAAAAGAACACAAATTATGTTTGTCTCAGGTATCTTGTCTTATTAAATGCCTGAAGTGCAAAGAGCTATGACCCAGTAATTATATTTAGCTCTCTTATTTATATATGATTTAATGATCATTCTTAGTCATTTTCCAACCATCCTTTAAAAAGCTGCTTAAATATGTGCTTCATCTATGGTGGAGATGACCCTTGGAGTTTGGCTTATTTCTTTGACTTTAATGGGACAGGTTGGCCCAAAACGTATAACCTCATGACCTTTTGGGAAAAAGGGATATATAGACTCTGCCAAAAAGATGTTACACACTTCAGAAAAGGAAAACTTGTATAAATATTTTAACTAAATTTATTGAAACATCATGAGATGAATACAAGTTACTTTTGGCCTCCATATTTACAAGAGTTGCTCAAAGTGGTAGCCATTAGCTTCCAGACATTTATTAGTGTAGCAAATTGCTGCTCGGGTAATGCTGGTCATTGAGATTGTTGGACATGCCTTTTCAATTTCTACTCTAAGAGCTTTCAGTGTAGTGGGTTTTCTGTGATATCGTATGGTCCCTAATACAAGGGTAACACCATTCATTGAAAAAAACATTATGCTGCTAACCACCAGTATAGGACATGACACATAAATACTGAGTCTGTCCCCAAAATGTATATATACTTCAGGAAAAGAAAAATAGTATGACATGCAATAAATATATTTTAGTAAGTAAATGTGTAACAATTTAAAGAAAGCATTGCAAATAGCATAATGTAAAATGTTTAATGATGGTACATTGGCATTTTCTTCACACAGTGCTTTCCAACAGTGTATCACAGAAGTCAGTGTAGCCTTTCACATGAGATAAAGTTAATTTGAAGTTTATTTGAATAAATACTTGTGAGTTTTGATAAAATTTTGGAAAACACTAATGAAGATGCTATACATAATAACTATGATAAAATTCTTATTATTAAATTGCTGTAATATGTACAAGCCCAGAATGAGATAAATTCTAGAAGCTCTGGTTATGTGGGGGCTTAGTATACATCCAGTATATTTCATTATAAGTTAGTTAAAAACTACAGTAGTCAGCTTCTAAAATGGTTCTCAATGGTTCTTGGGTCCTAGTATTTCACCTTATGTATAGATTCTTTATATATTTGCTGATTATATAACCAGTAGAATAGCATGAATATGATAGCATGAGACTTACCAAAGTTAGGTTGTACCAGGTATTGAAAACTCTGTCTTGTGCTCCCTTGGATCATTTGTTATGGAAGAAGTCAGCTACCATGTCATGAGAACAGTCATAAATTATAGGGAGAGGTCCATATGAGAAGGAAATAAGACCTTCAGTTGTCAGTAGCCATCATCCACTTGCCAACTGTGGTGAGTGCACCATTTTGGAAGTGCATCTCCAGCCCTGGTAAAGCCTTTGGATAACTGCAGCTTAGGGAGTTTTCTTTCCTGAAATCTCAGCAGATGCAGCCAAAGCAGAACCACAAAACCTAGCTGCTTCTGAGTTCTTCATTTGCAGAGACAGTATAAGATGTTACTACTGTTTTAAACTACTCCATTTTGGGGTAATTTTTTATATAGCAGTGAGTAACAGTATTGATGGATCAAGAAATGCTGTTGGACCAATCAATACTTAGGGGAAAAAATAGGTTGCATAGTTACTACCCTCTTTGTATCAAGATACCTCTAGATTAATCAAAGATGTGAATATAAAAATGGGAGCATTGATTTACTAGAAAATAAAGCTGAAAAATTTTATGCTTTTGAAGTAGTAAAGGATTTCTTTTATGACTACAAAAAATAAAATAACATCTAGAACTTTTTTTTATGGCATAGAAAATTCTTATAAACAAGGGTGAAAGACAAACCACAAATTAGGGAAACCTGAGTATTACAAAAGGCAATATCCCTTAACTATAGAGAACTCTCAGAAATCAATAAGTCTGCATAGGTGGTTTGGCCAAGGGCAGGAGCAGGCAATTTAAAGAAGAAATATGATTAAATGCATGAATAGTAGTTATCCAAGAAATGTAATTAAGAACAATGAAGGATCACATTTTACCTGTCAGATCGATAGGTTAAAAAGGTTTCTGTATAGGCAAGGAGGTTATTAACACATTCATGATCATATGTGCATAACTGTTCCATCGGGAAGCCATTTATTAATTTTATTAGTAAAAAGACTGATAAAAATGATTATAAGGCGGAGTCTCTCCCTGCAGAGCACATGCAGCCTCCAGGCCTCCCTGAGGAGTCTCCAGGGTAGAGGAAGATACTGAGGAGCCCCTGGAGAGGTGTTTTTTGAGGAATGCTATGGATTGGAAGACAAGATGGCCGATCAGTGAGCAACAGAATACAAAGCCTCCTGGGAGAAACAATTCATATGCCAGAATAAAACACCCTGGAGAGACCTGGACAGAGGGAGATGGATCTTCTTGACACAGGAAGAAATTAAAACTTAAAAAATCTCGTCAAATACTTCGGGACTACAACTGAAACAGCTAAAAACTAAAGGGACACAGTGTTTTTGCGATGACCCACCAAGATTGCACTAGCTTGAATCCATGCCTGCAGGCAGAGCTGCCCAAACTTTTTCCCACTGCCACTCACAGGAAGCACGGCAGCGCTGAAGTCGGGGGTTGGTGAGCCCAAAGGAGAGTGGAGAGCGGAGCCCGTGGAGGAAACTTCATTGGTCTGTAGTCAGTGCTGGGAGTGAGACCCCCCGCACCCACGGGAAAGGTGCGACCAGGTGGGTGACATGTTGGAATCTAGCAGGAGGAGCCTGCACTGGGAGTGACAGTGACTTCGGTTGGTTGCTCCCTCCCCAGAGCAGATTTGTGCGATTTGCTTGGACTGGGCCGTGCCCCTGGCCGGGACCCAATGAGCCGTCCCAAATCGATACCCTGCACCTACCATGCACTGACTGGGTAATTGGCCCTGAAGTTTGGCTGGCCCAGTGGGGAGGGGCAGGCATATGCAGCCTGCTTACACCTCAGTGACAAGAGCAGGCGGGAAAGGGTGGAATTCCCTTGCCAGTGTGTTTCAGAGGAAACGTGGCCAACAGGGAAGGGGCTGGGAGCTGCACTGTAACCTGTGTGGAGGAAGCCAGGGCCATGACAGGAGAGAGAGGCAAGAGGAGGACCCCAGCCCAGAACCCTGAGAGCCCTGATCCAGGAGAAGGAAAAACAAGAGAGCCTGAGGGCAGCAAACACGCAACATCAGACATGGCTTCAATGGACATTAAGAGATATCTTCGGGAACTTGTAGATGAGCTCAAATCTGAAATATTAAATCAGGTAAAGCAGGATATGAGTAGAGTAATAAATGCTCTCAGGAAGCATCTCTCAGGATGATACAGACGAAAGAATGGAGGAACACCAAAAAAGGAGAGAAACATTTGATAAAGAATATAAAGAAAATACAGAACACATGAAGCAGATTCAAAGAGACTACCAGGAAATTAAAAACTCAATTGAAAGCTGGCAAAACGCCTTAAAAGAAACTAAGGATAGACTATCCAAAGTTGAAGACAAGTTTGCAATGTGTGATGATGAAAGGAAAGATTTCTTAAAAATAACAAGGAAACAGGCAGTAACAATACAAAGGCTAGAAGATGACAAGAGAATCTACAGTTTAAGGATAAAAAATGTGAATGAAGAAGCAGGAATACATACAGGCGAATTACAAAGGCTATTCATGGAAATAATTAAGGAAAACTTCCCAAGCAAGGGAAAAGAAAATGACATTTGGTTATGTGAGGCATACAGCACTCCAGCCACCTACAATCAAAACAGAGCTACACCCAGACATAGAATAATCAAGATGCCAGAAATTCAGTATACAAACAGAATATTAAAAGCCATCAGAGAAAAGAAACAGATTACCTATAAAGGTAAGCCCATCAGAATCACAGCTGACTTCTCCACACAGACCATCAGATCAAGAAGAGCTTGGAGTGAAGTCTTCCAAGTCCTGAAGGAAGGTGGCCTCCAGCCCAGATTGATGTACCCTGCAAAACTGTCACTAGAAATTAATGGAGAAACAAGATGCTTCCATGACAAAGAGGAACTGGGCAAGTTTGTGATCACCAATCCAACACTGCAGAGAATGCTGAAGCACATTCTAGAGAGAGAGAAAAAAAAATACCAGGATTTTAGGAACAGTGACAGAAAGGCCTCAATGAGTGGGGCAGGCAGTAAAATGAAGGAGAAAACTAAACAAAGACAGAAAAGTAGCATAGCAGAAATGAGGCAGAGAAGGATAACTAGGAACTCTAACATAGATGGCCTTGATACGCTATACTGTTAATAATGTACCAGGATTTAAAACCCACATTACACTACTCTGCTTAAATGTATTATATTCTGTTCCAATCATTCTACCTGTACTAGATTTGAGGGCACAGACAGTAATCCTGAAAATAACAGGATATAGTACAGTAATCATCCTTAATTTCCTATTAACTTAATCTAAAGCTCTGTAAAACCTACACAGTTTTACTATGACTGATCATAATCAAATCTGGTTTGTTGGATCACTGTTTTGTATTGATAGATTTTATTCAAAGCTGTTATGATTGATAGTATCAAGTCTGAGAGTATAGGCAACTGCACTCAAGATGACAAGATTCACTAGAATATCCACTCTGGTTTGATTATTACCTGCCTTTGAAGTTTTATATTGTCTACAATGTTTTATTTTACTAATATTGTTATTTACTGCTATACTCAATTATACTGTTATATTCAATTATGCCTGATGATATAGACATTCTATTGAAGATAATAAACAACACAGTAATCATTGTAGATCACCTTGTACTGTAGTTTTATACGACTTTTTGGTTTCATGTTTTTATAGGAATTTGTTTTGTTTTGTCTTGCTAAGTTTTGTTTTTCCCTCTAATACAGAAAGGATAGAAATACACGTAGAGATTCATGCATGCGTAGCTGTTCACACTCTGATTGTTTGACTATCTACTTTGTATGCTTTAATTTTGTAACATGAACAACTATTTCTAAGAGGATAATATGTAATGTATTAACTAGTGGATTCTTATTGCTTATCTTTTTATTTTTATTTTTTTGGAATTCTGTATTATCTCCTTACATGCTTTTGTTTCTCTTTAAATAAAATATTAAAAAAAATGATTATATCTGTTCATACCACCAGTGGTAGAAATCACCACATGGAATAGTCATGCATATTCTACCGGTGTTTCAAGCCAGTGGGAATGTGTTAAAACATGACTCTTCTAGTGAGTAGTCTCATGGAATCTCTCAAATTGAGGGTTCTCTGTGAGTGAACTGTATGCATTTATCCTACGGTAATAAAGAATTGGGCACAAGTAGATGTTTATGTTATTGTGAAATCTAGTATTTGACCTAGTCATATATTTTACTGTTCCTTCTGTTTCTGTTGTCTCTGTTTTCCTAATCAATATTTCTTTTGGACCTGTGTCTTTGCTTTACTTTTCAGTGCTGTGCTCTTATGTTTCATGTATTTGTTCTAATGGTAATTTCCTTAATTTAACTTCCATGTTGTCAACATTTTTTCTGCCATTTTTTCTAACATTCAACCATTTTGAAAATTTTAGTTTGTCTTTTAACTTCCAAAAATACTTCATTCTTGATAAATTATTTTTATAGGGTTCTGTTTTGTAAAGTATATATTAGCTTTTGAAATCTCTGTGAGGATGCTAATTGGAATTTTTTAAAACTTAAGAGTGTTCCGAAACAGAATCCTGTTTCTCCTAAGGCTACCTGTTGTGTATATTCATCTTGCTCTTTTCATCTCATTCTTTTTTAGTTCTTCTCCAAGACATGATGATTCTTGGCTGATTGTTCATATTTATTAATGAAACAGAAGGTTGATAAATACTGGTGGTTGTATAGGTTTCCTCTGGATTTCCCTGAAGTGGAGGATTTACTTCAGATTCTGTGAGAGCTTGGGTCATTAGCTTGGGAACATGTCAAGTTGAAGAATCAGTAGACAAGGTGGGTCCTCCCAAAATCACCAACATGAGATCGATTTGACTCTCATAATGTGTATCAGAGCTGTTCTTCACCTGTACCCATTGCCCCTTACCCTATCTTTTGCAGAGGTTAGGAGTTCTCTTTCTCTGCTTGTTCTCAAGCTCTAACTCATGTGTTTGGAGTTCTTCCCAGGCAAATCATCCTGGCCCCCTCACTGCAGTGTCAGGGGCAGTTGTGTGAGTGTTTACTAGTCTAGCTCTTCTAAATTTTCATTTTTTCTTTTGAGATATTGAGAATTTTTCGAAGTATGTGTTACTAAGTCATTCTTTCCTATTGCGTTTGGTGACTGAGACTTGTGGTTACCTCGAGATTGGTTCTTGGGCCATAGTGAACATTGCTGTCTTGCAGGGGTCTTTTGCATTTTTGGCTACATGTGTTTTTTGTCCTTCAGGCATTACATAAAATACATGACCTGCTATGGCAGCATTCTCTCTGTTCCAGGATTCTTTAATTTCAGTTTAAAAAAATCTATCAGTTCATGAGACCTTGAGTGGGAGGGGAAGTAGGACACCATGTTCAGCTGACCTGTTGTTTTTGTCGTGGGTGTGTTATCTCCTTGATTTTCCTCAATTTCTTCATTTTACAGTGTCCTGCTTATTGTATTCACTGTTTCCTCAGGAGCTGGGAGTGTGTACGTTGTGCTTGAGGGAAAGACTAAGGCAGAGTTGGATTCAGATCCAAGGCCTCTACTCCAAAGCCTATTCTCACAGCCTCTTCTTTGGTTGTTTGATTTGGTGCCTCTCTTTCTTCCCCTTTGTCTACCTCAACCTTTTGGTGTGTCTTGTATTTCTGTTCCTATTTATCGGTAAGGATCTACCTATGAATGTATTTCCTTAGCTCTAGTGGGAACCCCACATCACCTAGTGATAAATAATATGTTCTGATTTAGGAGCTGAGCTTCAGGTGATTTTATAGGGGAGAAAAGGGAAGTGGGTTATAGGATATGTATGGGCTTTATTTAGCTGTCCCTCTGGATAAGGGGCCCTGTTGTCCTCTCTGGTAGGACCTCTCTGTCAGAAAACTGTACTGTCTTCCTGACCTCTTATCCCTTCTCTGCAGTGGATATCTGAGTCAGTAAATACACAAAATCTCCAAGCTGCAGATCTTTTGTATGGTTTAAACTTTGACCTCAGCAAGGTAGGGACTTGGAGGGACTGTTCCTCCAGCTCCAAGTTAATTACTTGGCTAGTCCTCTGTGCAGGCTCCCAGCCTAAGTGGCACTGATAATGGGGTTATTCTTAGCTGATCCTGAGAAAACTTTTCAGCTGACTCAAGTTCCTCACATTTCTTTATTTAGATTTGTCATCATTGCTCCTTTCAGTTTTAGAGTTTTCCCAAATTCACTCACCTGTTCTATAACTTTGTTATAGAGGGCAGCGAACTGAGCATTAGAAAAGGTGAACAAAAAGAAAAATAGAGCCTATTGTGAAAGATGTCATAATTAGGGGAGAGAAGTTAAGTAAGTCATTCACACAAACTCAGGGATTGTGACCAAGTGAGGAACAGAGTATAAGGCACAGGTTATAGAAAGCCTATTGTTGACAAGGTAGAAGATGCCTGCTGGCATCACTTCTTGTGGACATTTACTGTTGCTGTGGATTTGTTTTCATTCTGGATTTCTCCTGTTTTATGGAATGTGAGAAGGGAAAAGTTGGATAGATCAGCTTGTACTAGAAACAGGGAATGTCTTGAAAACATTATAACTTAGACAATAAATGGAAAAGCATAAAAAGTTAACATACCATGTGTGAGATGTCTGTTAAATATTAGTATACTAATGCTAAATATATCCTGGTGAAATGGTGATAAGTGATTATTACATTTTTCTTTAAAACTTGATTTGAATTTCCATTTTTTATGAGAGTGGATTATTTTTATAATCAGGATGTTGTTAAACTAATGTTTATCTTATGTTTTGACTCACAACAACATGTAAAAAGTGCAGTGTTTAGTAGGTCAAGGATACATTAGTTACAGTGTTATAAAGATGTTAATATATCCTTAATGGAGGTGGCATATAATTGAGAACAAAACCAACCTGTTCAATATAAGAAAATTACTTTTTACTGAAGATTCTTAATTACTATTGACATTGCAAAATGATCCATAGAGATTAGACTTGTCTTTCTTTTGGACAAATAATGTTAAGAGTTACAGAAAAGTTAATAGCTTTAGGTACCTTGGAATTGAAATGTTTGCAGAATAGTGGTTAGCTATTCAAGCCAGAATAATGTGTTTGAGCAGTTGGCTTTTTTATTTGGCCAAGTTTGGCAATATGTCAATTGGAATCGTATTCAACTGTAAGAAACAAATTCATACCAACAGTTTCATAAGCAAATAACTTAAAAGAGAGCAAGTTTTAAATTTAATGCCAACTTTGTCAAGTCCAGGTCGTGCCTAGTAGTTATGCCATTAAAGAACCATCTGACTTAACACTTTGATTTCGTGATAATAGAATGATTGCTGTACCTCCAGAAGTTACACATTGGCTCCACTCAGACAATAGGGCAAGGGTGTGCTAGTTGGATTTGTCTTTTTCTCAGATAAACAGCATAGTAGTGTTCACAGAAATCTCATCTGATACACTTCCATTTACATTTCAGAGGCCAGAATTGTGTCACAGAGCCATCTTTAGCTGTAAAGAAACCAAAGAAACTAAGCTTTTGTGTGTCTGTTTTTAAACCAGAGCACATTGCTGTTGAAAACATGAAGAGTGCTGTTAATACAGGAGAGAATGGCTATTTGTTAGGTAACTCATTGTGCCAGCTCTAGGACTTAATGGTTTATAAGTCCTAGAGCTGGCACAATGATGATTCTTGGCTGAAGTAATTGAAGTTAGGTGTGTGATCAAGATGGGAGAGGTGTATTTATTAAGAATCTGTGAAGGAGCCCTAGGGACCTTTGAGGTTGGAGGGACAGAAAAATATATGTTTTCCAAGAGAGAACTTTGGGAGAGCATGGTGGCATGTGAGGCAGGTGGAGGAGTAAGGCAGTGTACCTTGTCCTGTGTGCTGGCGAGACAGAGCACTGGGAGCTGAGGCACAAACTTGAGGTTTAACAAATGGAAGCTCTTTGTGATCTGGAGAAAGCTATTTCAGTAATGGCTGTGGTCTACACAGTGAAGAGGAGTAAAGTATGACAATGGGGGTACATGACTCAGCCTAATGGATACCAAGCACAAGGGAGGGGCAGGAGAAGAGAGGAGGTCACTAGAGGAGGGTGTGGGATCTAGACCTTCCACGCTTAAGGCAGGTGGTACTAGAGCATGCTTGACTTTGAGGGAAAGGGCACCATTGATGGTGTTTGAAAGAGATTTTGTGTTCCAAGGAAGCAGAAAAGTATGCCATCTAGAGTTCAGTGAGGAAGATTTGGAGGAAAGAAAGAAGCACCACTGTTTCTCTACAAAGAGGATAGATGTAGTGTGGACAAAAGAGACTTGTATTTGGTGGCAGCAATACAAGAGGTAAACTGAGGACTTGGTCTCTGAGAAGACAGATGAGAAGAGCTTCATCTCCGTTGGCAGAGATGGCTGCCTCAAGCCTGAGGGGAGGAATGATTACTGATGAATGCAGAAGCTTGAAAGAGTGTGTGGATGTTCAGCTGCAGGAACAGCCTGTTTGTGGTTGTGGAGTCTCAATTTGCTCTCATTCTGTGGTGCCGTTACCTCAGCTGGGAATTTAAAAAATTTAGTTGACAGTTTTATGTGCTTACCTACAAGAACTTTTTTGTATATAAAAAAAGTTAACCACTTAACAGGCATCACTTGGGCAGCACTTTGGATTTGTACTCACTGTCCTGAGGATCGCCAGAGCAGTCATTATTTCAACTAGTTGATTCTTGTTTGCAGGGATACATTTGTTTTGTTTTATAGTGACTATTTTTTTGCATATTTTTTTTTTACTTCGAATGTTGTGTTCACATTTGATGTTAGTTTCTTGTAAAATATAATGATAAGTTCTGGTTATTTTGTTTTACTAAACCATGTTTATTTGTGAAAATTAACCTATAATTTTGTGCTGCAGTCTGTAAAAGTTCTTATCATAACCACATTAGATATAAATTTGATATTTTTCCAGAACTCAGTGATGTTCTTTTACAATACAAAATGGACACATTAGGGATACTAAGACTGAATAGGAGGGTAGTGCCAAAAGGTCTGTAAAGGAAAAAATGGAGAAAGGGAGAAATGTTAGCATATAAGAGGAAAAGTCTATGTTATGAAATGGAAAGACAAAAGTATATCTCCTTATTGTCAACTATTTATAAGACAGAAATGATAGAAAAAAGAAATGAAAAAACTAGTAATGGTCAATGATTATAATAATTCTGTGGGTGAATAACATAAAAGCTATCTTGTAATCAAAACGTGAGAAAGAAACTATTATTATAAAATATTTATATACCTTCTGGACCAAACAATATAGAACCCATTTGTTACTTATTCAACATAAGGAGGTTCAAAAAGTCATTTACAATTTATATTAGATCTAACAGACCAAATAATTGAAAAAATACAGAATAGCAAAATGCCGACTAGGACGTCTGTCGTTTATGTCTTCACCATTATGTTTAATGGATAGATCTTCTACTGAAATTACACCATCCCTAGACAAACAGGAAAGGCCAATATGATAGTATAGAGTGTGTTGTTCAAAGAAAGACAGTAATGCAAAAAGAATTCAGAAACAGCCTAGATCCTACTAAGCAGATTATTATGTTGCATTGTGTATAGAATGTTTTAAATGTACCATACACAGAAAAATTAATGAATAAATTTGATAAAATTCTTTTTATATTTCTAGTTATAAAAATTAATGAAAAAATACAATTTTGGTCATTGTATATTTAAATAATTGGACTGGTGAATGGTTAAACTTCTTGAATAGTTTAATCTCTGAAACAATTTATAATTAGCATTCATTGGTTTACTGTCTCAGACAGAAAAACAGAACACCTTACCTGCATTGTTTGTGCAGTCCACATATGAACTGTACAGTAGACGTTATTACTGTTCCTATGGTAAAGGTGACAGCACCTGGACTAAGACAACTTAAATCACATGTCCTAGATCAGGGGGCTAGTTAGTGGTAACCCCAGGATTTGAACTGCATCTATGATTCTAGAGTGGATCATTAACTATTGCTGTATGGATTGAACCATGGCAAATTATGTATTTTGTGGGAAGACGATAAAAGAATAACAATGGTCTCTTTTGTGGATCAGCCTGACCTTGATCTCACTATGTTCAACCTAACATACTTCTTCATCAAAATACTTTGCAAGGTTAAAGACTTCTTACTTTGTGCCAGGCATTGCCCTGAGGTTTTTTTTTTTTTTTTAATTTCCATGATCTCTTACATTTTAAAATATTTATAATCTTAGTTATTCTTATCTTTTGAAACTGTCACACTAACACTAACTTTTGAGTAGCACACTTAGTTTATTGTGCTTTAGGTGAATACATTTTGATAATGTTGCTTTTTTATGACCCTACTGACAAAATTATATTTTGGGAAAAGATGTTGGTAAAACATACAGAAGGAAAAAAAACCTTGAAAATCTACTTTCTCACTTCTCACAACATGATTTTTTTTTTTCATTCTTCACAGCATCTGATTCATTGAGTAGTAGTCTCCCAAGGGATGGCTGTTAGTTGGTTTTTAACTCAGTCGATTTTGTCGTATTGTGTTAGTTGACTCACGATCTGATTCTTTGACTTATGCAGCTTATTTTATAAAGAGAAAAAAATGTTTTCCATGTCTTCATGTATCCCCAGTTTGCAAGCCCCTGCTGACATCAGTTAGAAGTAAATCATCTATTCATCTTAATGTTAAGGATATTAATTTTTAAATCATGCTTTTTATATTTCAGCTAAAAAAACTTCACTAAAATTATAAACTTAGAAATTGAGTGACTTTTTTTATTTTTGGTTTTTGCAATGGTCTCTTTGTGTGGATCAGCCTGACCTTGATTTCACTATGTAGCCCAGGCTGGCCTCAAACTCCAAATGACTTTCCTATGTCAGCCTCCTGAGGACTGGGATTACAGGTATATGCCATGCATAGCTGATTTTTTTAAAAAACAGTTTGAAAATCTCAAAAAGAAAACACAAAGTAAGCCACACAGTAGTTTTTTTTTTTCTTTTACTTAAAAACGTGGAAGGACTTGAGTCATCTTTTTTTCACCTTCAAATAATCAGGCTGCCTACATAACAGAGACACTCAAAAAGTGTCTGACTAAAAAAAAGATGTCTGTCAAGTTGAACTCAAGTGTTGTGGACCTGATCTGAAATTGTAACTTTTAGTTCAGGTACAAGAATTCTTTTAAAAGGCATGGACAATTAATTATGTGACCAAGAAAAATAATTTTCTCCAAGTTAATTGCACAAATTATTGTAGCCCTGAAAGGTTAATGATTGTCAAACATCTTTGATGCATAGAACCAATTAAATACCAGTATCATTTGAATAATTTAAATTGCTACATGTGTCCTTCTTGGACAAATGGGTCCCATCCAAAGAACAACAATGAACAATGCCTTTTTTACATTTTAGAGAAAAACTTTTAGATTCTTCAGCCGGAGAACTGAAATAAGTCAACCTTATGGGCCCTACTATATTCTTACATTCTAAAATAGAAGATACAAAATATCAAGCCTATTATTTT
This sequence comes from Hydrochoerus hydrochaeris, assembly GCA_004027455.1. Lineage (NCBI taxonomy): Eukaryota > Metazoa > Chordata > Mammalia > Rodentia > Hydrochaeridae > Hydrochoerus > Hydrochoerus hydrochaeris. Next base: position 126,752 of record PVLA01000155.1, on the reverse strand, counting down.
AATAGGTAAACATAACTTTTAGATTATGTGTAATCCTCACTTTATAGATTCATGACTTATTACTTAGTTTATAAATGTTTTGTATGGATTTATGTCTTTTAAACAATTCAATACAATTAATGAGCAATTACCACTGTGGCTTCCTGAAGTGAAACTTCTTTTATAATTATACAGAGACTAAAACTAACATTTATTAATTTTAATTTTTAAGTGGCAAGCTTTAGCTTATTCATTTCTTAAACTTTGTCCTTTAATCTTTCTTTTTATGTATATCTTTTTAATGTTTACAGTTATTAATGTTTCTAAGATAGGTAACTGGAATATACTTTTATTTTTATTAACAACATATCCTGAAGGAAATTCTGAAAAATCCTAATTCCTTTAAGGATACTTTTTCAAGAAGGATTCTGTAATACAGCAAATTTAAGAAAGACTGACTATGTCACATAGTCTTTTCTTACAAGAGTCACAGTGTACATCATTTCCTGAAAGAGATGAGAAATGCTGGAGCAGATAAACCAGTTTGACATAATCTAATAAAGCGTTTCCAAATTTATCTGATGACAGAAATGCCTACTCTTGTTTTGTACAATGCTTATCAATATCCTGAAGACATTAAGTGACTTTGTGTTCTACACAACTATGTTGTGATACCAACTTGTATAAGTTAAAGCTTCCTTTCCTAAATCTGGACTACAGTATCCAAATACGGCAGCTGTTTTTATCAAGTATTTACATATCTACATAAACAAACATAAATGCACACATATGATAAGTGTGTGTAGCATATAGAAACTTACATGTTTTATTCCCTACAATGCATGTAGTGTGTGACAGATAGTAGAATCAGAAAATGATTGTTAAAGAAATGAGTGAGAAAATGTTACTGTCCATGATGTATTTCCACTACATTCAGGATACCTTGCCACCAAGCATAACAAGCTGTGACATTCTCAAGTACAAAGATATTATCTTTCTAGGGACACCTGAAACATCAAAGACAGGCTAAAAACTATTTTCAGTCTTGTTTCATTCTGAAGTGTGTCAGTGAAAAGAGGCCCTGGAGCTTGTGTTAGGGGCCCTAGGTTCAGACTTGGATTCTACCATTTTCCATTTATGTTACCTTAGACAAATTATGGATTTTCTTGGAGCCCGAGTTTTTCTCATGAATAAAAAAATACCTGTAGGTTTGTTGAAATAATAGTATATAGAATGCACTAAAAACTTACTTTTAATTAACTAGAAATAATGCCGTAAATGTGTGTAGACTCCTATAAGTTTTATTAATCTAAACTTTCATATATATATTATACATCTAATATATACTATATAACATATATGAAAAAATTTCTACTTATTTTTAATGAAGACAGTTTTATTACACTGTGAACAGGAAGATGTGAATGTATTGTCCGTACAATAATGAATGGATATTTTCTGTTTTTTAAAAAAATATTTCCAGTCTTTTCCAAATAAAAAGACTCTTGAAGAGTGTCTTTGTGTTTTGGGCTCAGATGCTTTGCACTAGCTGGTCCCTCCACCTGGAAATTTTTCCTACAATGTAGTGACTTGTCCCTCTCTACCTGTCATATTTTAGTTTCTATAGTCAATCTTTCCCTTACCTACCTGACCACCTGAAGCCTCCTGTGTTGATCTCTTTATTGCTTTACTCTTATTTCTTCTTCATAATTCTTATCATTGTCAGACTTTTATTGCAACTATCAGTTGTGAGGTGAAATGAAAAGCATACTCTACAAAGATTAGTATGGTATTACAATATTTAGTAACCCTGAATTTAAAAAATTCTTTGTGATCAATCCTTATTTGGTTGTATAGTTTATACCTATTATTTCAACACATTAGACTTTAGAACTGATGAAGCTGTCAGATATACAAGTTACTTAGTGATACTTTTGTAAATTTTTCTAATAGAATTTATATCAAAATACGTGTGCTTTTTCTCTCTGCAAGAAAAAAAGTTTTTTCCCACATGAAAGAATCCGAGGCACAAAAATGCTACAAATTTTCAGTAGCCAGCAATACTCATCAAATAAATAATAGGAAAATAATTATCTTAACAGATTGAGTAGGTAGCAATATGAAATAATATAACTGCTTTAAAAAAGCTTGAATATTTGATTGTTAAATAAGACTTTATGCACTAACATCCAGCCAAATTGTAATAAATGATTATATAATATAAGGTTAATGACATTCAAACGTGAAAGATTTGGTCTCATACTATGTATTTAGTCTGTTTACTGCTACTGTAATGAATATCACTGAGTAATCTAAAATGTATTTGGTTCATGGTTGTGGAGGGTAAGTCCAACAGCAGGGTACTGGCATCTGGTAAGGGAGGGCTTCTATGCTGAGTCATAATGTTGCAGAAAGGCAAATGAGCTTGTCTGAAGGAGACAAGAAACTGGGCCTAACTTATCCTTTTCCCAGCAGCTCATTGATGACAACATTGATCCATTCATGCGAGCACAGCACTTATAATCTACTTTCTCCTTAGAGACCTGAAATCTTCACTCTACTAAAGTGGCAAGGAATTTTCCATCAGAGTTTTGGAGGGGATATTTAAACTGAACACATCATGCACATACTTATTAGTAGTAGATTTTTGATGACATTCTTAATACTGTATAGTTTATAATTTTGGCTATTAGAAATTTTGAGTAATTTAAGTAAAACAAAAATCTTCCTTTAAAAAAGTTAAGAAGCAGTAAGACAAGATGGGCACTCAATGAGCAACGAAATACCAAGCCTCCCGGGAGAAACAACTCAGTGCCAGAATAAAACACCCTGGAGAGACCCAGACAGAGGGAGATAGATCCTCTTGACAAAGGAAGAAATTAAAACATAAAAAAGCTTGTCAAATGTGTCAGGAATACAACTGAAACAGCTAAAAATTACAGGATACAGCTTTTTTGTGGTGACCCACCAAGTTTGCACCAACTTGAATCCGCGCCAGCAGGCAGAGCCACCCAAACTCGTTCCTGCCACCACTCATAGGAAGCACAGCAGCACTGAAGTCAGGGGTTGGTGAGTCCAACTGAGAGCGGAGCCGGTGAAGGGACCTTCATTAGTCCACAGTCAGTGCTGGGAATGAGACCCACCCTCATGGGAAGGGCGTGGCCAAATGGGAGACATGTTGGCATCAGGCAGGAGGAGCCTGAACTGGAAGTGACAGTGACTTCAGTTGGTTGCTCCCTCCCCAGAGGAGATTTGTGGGATTTGCTTGGATTGGGCCATGCCCCTAGCCAGGACCCAATGAGCCATCCCAAATCAGTTCTCTGCGCCTAGCACACACTAACTGGGTGAAGGCAACTGAAGTTTGGCTGACCTGGTGGGGAGGGGCAGGCATATGCAGGCTGCTTAAACCTCAGTGACAAGAGCAAGCAGCAGAGGATGTAGGTCCCTCAACAGCATGCGCTGGAGGAAACGTGGCCAACAAGGAAGGGGGCTGGGACCTGCACTGTAACCTGTGTGGAGGAAGCCAGGGCCATGACAGGAGAGAGAGGCAGGAGGAGGACCCCAACCCAGAACCCTGAGAGCACTGATCCAGGAAAAGGAAAAACAAGGGAGACTGAGGGCAGCAAACACACAACATCAGACATGGCTTCAATGGACATTAAGAGATATCTTCGGGAACTTGTAGATGAGCTCAAAATATTAAATCAGGTAAAGCAGGATATGAGTAGAGTAATAAAAGAAATGCTCTCAGGAAGATACAGACAAAAGAAGGGAGGAACACAAAAAAAGGAGAGAAACATTTGATAAAGAATGTAAAGAAAATATAGAATACATGAAGCAAATTCAAAGAGACTACCAGGAAATTAAAAACTCCATTGAAAGCTGGCAAAACTCCTTAAAAGAAACTAAGGATAGACTATCAAAACTTGAAGACAAGTTGGCAATGTGTGATGATGAAAGGAAAGATCTCTTAAAAATTACAAGCAAACAGGCAGTAACAATACAAAGGCTAGAAGATGACAAGAGAATCTACAGTTTAAGAATAAGAAATGTGAACAAAGAAGCAGGAATACATACAGGCGAATTACAAAGGCTATTCATGGAAATAATTAAGGAAAACTTCCCAAGCATGGAGAATGAAAATGACATTTGGTTGTGTGAGGCATACAGAACTCCAGCCACCTACAACCAAAACAGATCTACACCCAGACATACAATAATCAAGATACCAAAAATTCAATATACAAACAGAACATTAAAAGCCATCAGAGAAAAGAAATATTACCTATAAAGGTAAGCCCATCAGAATCATGGCTGACTTCTCCACACAGACCATCAGATCAAGAAGAGCTTGGAGCGAAGTATTCCAAGCCCTGAAAGAGAATAACCTCCAGCCCAGATTGATGTACCCTGCAAAACTGTCACTAGAAATTAATGGAGAAAGAAGATGCTTCCCAGACAAAGAGGAACTGGGGGAGTTTGTGACCACCAATCCAACCCTACAGAGAATACTGAAGGACATTCTAGAGAGAGAGAAAAAATACCAGGATTTTAGGAACAGTGACAGAAAGGCCTCAATGAGTGGGGCAGGCAGTAAAATGAAGGAGAAAACTAAACAAAGGCAGAAAAATAACATAGCAGAAATGAGGCAGAGAAGGTTGGCTATAATCTCTGACATAGATGGCCTTGATACAGTATATTGTTAATAGTGCACCAGGATTTAAAAACCCACATTACTCACACTACTCTGCTTAGATGTATTATGTTCTGTTCCAGTCATTTTACCTGTACTAGATTTGAGGGTACAAACAGTAATCCTGAAAATAACAGGATATAGTACAATAATCATCCTTAATTTCTTATTAACTTAATCTAAAGCTCTGTAAAACCTACGCTGTTTTACCATGACTGATCATAATCTAATCTGGTTTGTTGGATTGCTATTTTGTATTGATAGATTTTATTCAAAGCTGTTGTGATTGATAGTATCAAGTCTGAGAGTATAGGCAACTGCACTGAAGATGACAAGATTCACTAGAATATCCACTATGGTTTGATTATTACCTGCCTTTGAAGTTTTATACTGTCTGCAATATTTTACTTTATTAATATTGTTATTTACTGCTATACTCAATTATACTGCTATATTCAATTAAGCCTGATGATATAGACATTCTATTGACAATAATAAGAAACAACACAGTAATCACTGTAGATCACCTTGTACTGTGGTTTTATACGACTTTTTGGTTTCATGTTTTTATAGGAAATTTGTTTTGTTTTGTCTTGCTAAATTTTGTTTTCCCCTCTAATACAGAAAGGATAGAAATACATGTAGAGATTCATCCATGCATAGCTGTTTACACTGTCACTGTTTATCTACTTTGTATGCTTTAATTTTGTAACGTGAACAACTATTTCTAAGAGAACAATATGAAATTTATTAAGTAGTGATTTCTTATTGTTTATCTTATTTTTTTTGGGGGGGAATTCTGTATTATTTCTACCCTCATATATGGTTTTGTTTCTCTTTAAATTAAAAAAATTTTACAAAAAAGTTAAGGTTTTTTAATATAGAGCATAATTTAGCTTTATATAGCTTTATATCAGGCTTTTAAAATGATTTCAAAACATATCCACATACGTTGTTTGGAGTTAAAAGAGCTATGTTAGAATTTCTAGTTTTTCTTAGGTTGTATATAATGTTCTAATTATTTTCTATTTGCTATGCTGATCTATTTTAGTTTTTCTCTCAAAGTAGACTCAACTCCTATAAACATTTTCCTTCTGGAACTATATGCTATGCTGATCTATTTTAGTTTTCTTCTCAAAGTAGACTCTGAACTCCTATAAACATTTTCCTTCTTAAACTATGTCCTTGTATTCACCATTTTCAAGGAAATGCTTTCCTAGTGAAAAATCAATGCCAGACCTTTCTCCCAGTTTACCTCCTCCTATAAAAAGGGATTGAGCACAACGGGATTGAGTGCCTTAGAGTCTGTCCAGGGACTCGGTGAGTTGGGGGAATTTTTATGTTAGTTATTGCTTTACCATGTTTATCTTTTGGAGGAATGATTCAACCTTGATACTTCTGCTTAAAACTACATGAAATAGATCATAGCTGAGACAAAGTTGTCATGTTTAAAGAAACCTTTAGTGAATGCTACAGAATGAAGAAGGGAAGAGAAGCTGAGACTACTATGAATCACGAATATAGGCATTTTGACTTTAAAGTTAAGGAGTGTGCATCTTTTCTTAGTTGGGACTGTTATCTGCCCTTAAAAAATATGTTTGTATGTATTACACTCAGGGCCTTTGCACTGAGCTAGCAGTCTGTATCTGTCTCTCTGTTGCTGTCTCTCTGTTTCTGTGTGTCTCTGTCTCTTAAGTCACTAAGTTACCAAGTTTGGGCTTAAATTTATGATCTTTTTGCCTCAGCCTCTCAGAGTACCAGCATTACAGGTAGGGGGCTCATCTTTTTGCCTTTCAAAAAGTTTCTCTGGTTGAACATATGTTCTTTCTGGGGTGACACATTGCAAAGAAGTGACTTTCTAGGGACATGCCTCCTTTTCCAGGTAGAATCAGCCTCCAGCCAGGGTATGTGACAGTAGGGCATGATTCTAGCCCTCCTACTCATGCTCTCAACCTGGGCACCTTTGTACAAAGTATATACATAGGTGTGGTCCTGAACTAGGGTCTACTTGTTGGGGCTTTTTCTGGCAGGCAGGTTCTTTAGATTGATTGCTTATGTTGTCAACCAGTAAATTAATGCAAATATGTATTATCTTAATTTTATTTAGTATTTTTGTATAGAAGCAGCTTTGTGAATCTGGAGACAAGTCTGCAATTCTGGCTTTATGACTGTACTACATTGTGACATGCATGAGCAGGATACCTTCTCTGACCCTCAGTCATTTCAGCTATAAAATAAAATTGTATGAAGTTTATTGTTGAATGTTTTTTCATGTGTATAAGGTTATGAAGTTGAAAGAGATTCACCTTCATGTGGTCTGAACCTAACCTATGGAATCTCATCTTTCAGATGTTGTGCAATTGAAGACAGATAAATTAAATATTATAAAACCTCATTCAGAAAAGTTGATTATCAAATATTAAATGTGATATTATAACATCACAGCACAGTCAGATAATAGATAATTGTGTGGTAATGAGTATGTATATGAACCTCCTACTTATGTAAGCTATTTTAGGCTTTAATGCTGTAGTGGAGATGAAACACTGAATATTCCTCAAAATTGTAAAAAGGTGACAAAAAGATTTTTATATGGCATAGTATACAGAATATTTATTTATTCATTCATTCATTTGGTACTTGGGATTGAACTCACAAACTTTTATTTGCTAGGGAGGTACTGTGCCACTGAGCTGTATCCCCAGATATTGAATGTAAGTTAAACTTTCATATTAAGATTTTTGTCATTTTCAGCACATATTTATTAAATGCTTACTGTGTGTAAAGCACTGTGTGTGGACTGTAGAGGTGATAGAGAAGGTAACCTGGCCAATGGAATTTACATTTCAGTTGCAAAGCAGACAGTCAACATTTAAACAATTAAGTGGATAAAATGAGCAGAATTTGAGATATCCCTGGAATGGAGAATCACTGATGGGCAGCTTTTTATAGGGTAGTCTGAGAGGGCTTCTCAGTGGAAGTGATATTTTAAGTAAAAATTGATAAAGAGACATGAAGGGAGCCATTGCTGGAAGAAATAAGGGCAGAGGTAAAGGGTGGAAGAAGATAGCACTCTACACAAGTGTGGAAAGCTAAGCAGTGGCTTAAATGTTGCCCAGTTCCTAATCCCTGGCATTTGTGAATGTTACCTTCAGTGATAAAGTGAGATAACAGATGTGACTCAGATAAGGATCTTGAGTTGGGGAGATTATTCTGAGTTATCTTGGTGGATTCTAAATACAGTCGCAAATTTGATTACAGAAGAGGTAGGAATGCAGCAGAAGCGGTAAGAGGATACTATCCTGTATTTGAAGATGGAGAAAGGGTCCACAAGCCAAGGAATGGAATCTACTAACACCATGATTATACTTCCTTTACACTCACACTTGAGATTTCTAGCCCCCAGAACCTCAGAAGAATACTTTACTGTTGTTTTAAGCCATAAGTTTCTGGTAAATTGTTACAGAAACAGAAAACTAATATGAATTTTGGCACCTGTACATGAGGTGTTTCTGTAACAGTACATGCAGTGTGTAAACGGCTTTGGAAATGGTTAGTGGGTAGCCACTTGGATGCTTTTGAGGGGCATGAGTGAGAACCTACATTGCCTTCAACAAATTGTTGGTAAAAATGAGGACAGTAAAGGTTATGCTGGTGAGCTCAGAAGGAAATCAAGAGCTTGTTACTGGAAACTAGGTGAAAGAGGATCCTTATTATATAGAAGCAGAAAGCTTAGCTGAATTGTGTCCTGTAAGTTTTGTGGAAAGCAGGACTTATAAATTGGATATTTGGTTGAAAAGATTCTCAATTGCTGCTTCAGTGACTCTGGCTTTTATTCAAATATGAGGAAAAATACAACTTGTGGGCTACAGCTTCAGCCTCATGTCTACAGAGTATTCCCTATCCTATCCTTTCTGACAGCCTGGACAATGACTATTGAGCTCAACATAGCTGTCTAAGAACTATATTATTTTATAATCCATATTTGGAAAGACCTCTTCTATGGGTTATTCCCCTCAAATTTATGTCCATTTGAGACCTGAATGTGACCTTATTTGGAAATGAAATTTTGAAGATATAATCAAGTTAAGATGAGGTCATACAGGGTCAGGGTAGGTGCTAAACCAGTGGTTGGTATCCATATACATAAAGGGAATTTGGGAATGGAGAAGTGTAGGGAAAAAGCCTTGTGAAGATGGGGACAGTGATTGGAGGGATGCTGCCACAAGCTAAGGAATGTCAGCCCCAACCAGATGCTAGGGGAGAGGCATGAAACAGGTTCTCTCTCTGATCCTCCAACAAGGAACTAATACTACTGGCACCATGTTCTTGACTTCTGCCTTCCAAAACTCTGAGAGATTAAATACTGTTTTTTTTTTTTTTTTAAACTCATCCAGGTTAACATTTTCTTACAGCAACCCTGAGGAACAAATATATCTCTTGCTAAATAAAAGTTAGATAATGGACTACAACAAATTAATATTTTAAAATCCTGCATAAAATGCCATATTTCCACAGAGCCAGTGTCTGTGCTGTTTTTTCCACATTTGTAATTCTGGAAGTTTAAATGGTGTACCATAGCTCCTTGGGTAATTCTTAAACATTTTGTGCAAGGTCAGGCTTAGAATGGAGTTAAAAGACCTTGGACATAGAGTCAAAGTTAGTATCAAATGGAGAAGGGACAAGAAAGAAGAAGCAAAAGGAAGGTTGTATGAAATGGTGGCATGCCATCTATACTTTGTTTCTTTCTTTATAATGCTTGCCCTGGGCAGGGAAATAATAGACTCTGTAGAAGTCAACTCTTAAAAATGACTTTCCTATCTTTTTTTTCCCCTCTGACCTGTCATCCACTCATGGTGTCTATTCTGTTTTGCAGCTAGATGTGAGCTGTTCCATTTAGCAGTGCTGGAATTGAAAGGACAGCTTATCTTGTGGGACAGTTTTTCCTGGAAATTTCGATTTAAACTAAACTCATAAGTGAAGTAATATTTTTTTCCTTTTGGTTTTTCTGCTTTAGAATAAATTTTTCACAAAGAAAAAGTTCTCAAAATGTGTTAAATGAGAATTTGAAAGTATATATTTGTATCCTGGTAAAAATTGAAATATTTTATAGGTAAATTAATCATATAGTCATGATAGAAAAATCTACACAATAGCTAAAAAATGCAAGGTGTTTAATGAGACAGAAGGAGACAGATAAATATATCAGTGTACCACATTCATTATGGAACATATCAATATGATAAAGATGACCTTTATCCCCATTTTAATCCACAAATTCAGTTCCAATCAATAACTGAATTGCATATTTGAATTGAACAAACATTTTTAAAGTATAGACATTTTCAAACTTCACAAAAGTAAAACCAGAAGTATAATGAAAGCCCACATACCTGTTTTCCAGCTTTGAACACTGACATTTTGGCAATCTTGTTATAGTTCTGAAGATCTAGTGAAATTGTTTTATGTTGTTTTCCTGAAGAATTCTAAAGCAAGACCAGAGATTATTATCATGTATTTTTACCTGTAATTGCTTCAGTTTGCAACTCTGATACCATTTTAAACATAACTGAAATTCCATTATGATGCATGAAGAAATTAATATTATCTGATTTCTATCCATATCAGACTGCTCCACTTGTTTCTAAAGATGGCTTTTTACAGTTGGTTTATTTGAAACGTTATGATGGTAAATGAGGCACCCACATTGTATTTAATTGTATTTGCTCATTACATCTCTCTTTTATTTCAGTTTTTGTTTTTTTTTTATTAGTTCATGTTTGCATTACATAATAATTACATTCCTTGCAAGCAAATGGTACATGCACATAGCATCTTAATTTCATTTTTCATCCTTTTTCCTTCTCCCCCTCCTGCTTCATCTCTTGATTCTCATTTGAGAGTTATCTCCCTATATTCTATTACTTTTTATTTTGCTCTTTATTTATATTTCATGTAGAGAAATCATCTGGAATTTAAGCTTATTTGATTTATTTCACTTAATACAATCCCATGTACTTTCCTACACATAACTCAAGTTTATTCTTTATTATGGTAGAGTAGTACTCTATACTCTATTTTGTATAAATACCATATTACCATATTCTTTATCCATTCACCTGTTGATGAACATATAGGCTGCTTTCAATATTTAGCTGTTATCAATTGTGCTGCCATAAACATGGGCATGCATGTGTCACTATAATAGAATGTCTTTAACTCTTTGGGGAAGATGAAAAAATGTTCAACATCACTGGCCTCAGAGATACCTAAATTAAAACAACACTAAGCTTCCATCTTGCCCTAGAATAAATGTCTGTCACCAAGAAACCAAATAACAACAAATATTGATGAGGCTGCAAAGAAAAAATGAACTCTTCTACATTATTGGTGGGAATATAAACAGGTGTAGCCCACTATGGAAATCAGTAGGTGATTTCTCAAAATACTAAAGATAGGAATTCCATTTTACACACAGATATTCCACTTCTGGATATCTGTGTTATAATGATTGTTGTATCAAGCAGCCTCTTAATGTATAATGGCCTCCTTTCTTTTGATTTCATGTGATGCGTTGATAAATTTGTATGTGTTGAGGTAGTATGAACTTGATCCCTCTGTTAAAAACCCTCCTTTCTGAGGTTTTAGCATATACTGATTAGGGCTACCCAGAATCATGACTTCTTCAGGATTTATAAAGTAGTACATTGCTAATCATACAGTTCTTGATGCCTTTTCTAGCTGGAAATCTTTGTAGAACTTACTCCTGTCACCCATATAGTTACTCTGAAATAGTGTGTACTGAAAGGACAGGATAAATACTTGTATTTATTTTCCTTGCCAATTCTCAGAGTGATGAACTGGTGTGTGCTTGGTTATCTATAGCTTGTGCAATAAATTACCCCAAAACTCAAGGGGTATACAACAATAACATTTTTACTGTGCATCATGATTTGAAAAATCAGGAATTTTAGAAGATATTATTGGGCAATTCTTTTTTTTTTTTTCCTAGCTGTTTTGAGATACGGTCTTGCTATGCATTTTAGTTTAGCCTTGAACTCACTCTGTAGCCCAGGCTGGCTTCAAACTTGCAGTGATCCTCTTGTCTCAGCTTCCCAAGTGCTGGAATTATAGGCATATGCCACCATGCCTAGCTGGGCAATTCTGTTGTATGTGACCAAAGAAATTTTGCAAGTGAATGGGCTAGTCTGGAGAGTCTGAGAGAACTTCACTTGCATGTTTAGTGTCTTGATAGGAATATTAAAAAGGGAACTTGGTTGGAACTGTTGATCATGGAGATGCATTCCCCAGCATGGTGGTTCTTCATGCTTGAGCTTCTATGGAAGCTCAGAATTCCTCAAGAGAATGTTAGAACAGCCCCAGGTGTAAGATGCAAAGCTTATGTTGTAGCTTTGAAGGTTCATAATATCACTTCTGTTGCTATCTTTTGACTGAGTAAGTCACTAAGGCCAGCCTGGATTTAAGGGGAGGAGTTGGAAAGAGGTTGAAGCTATCTTTATATTAGGTTTTTTTTTTTTTTTTTGGTACCGGGGATTATACTCATGACCTAGTGCTCGCCAGACAAGCACTTATGCTGCTAAGCCAAATCCCTGGCCCTGCAGCCATCTTTAATCATAACATTCTAGCAAAGTCCAGTGGTGATCAGTGGTTACCAGTGTTTTTTAAAAATTCAATATTATTATTGATTTTGAAGTTTTATATATTTGAGGTTTTAAATTTATGCCCATAGTTTTTATTGATACTAAAGTAGTTACATTTTTCATCATTTGGGACACCTTTAAATTGAATCTTGTCATCTTTTGACATGACTCTAGTAGGTTTCTTTTATAAACTTTTATTTTGGTAAATGCACACACATATACATCTATAATAAAATTTGGCATTTAAACCATTGTAAATGTAGTTGCATTATATGTAATTTTTTATAGTTGCAATAAAAGTATTCATTTCATTCATAATATTGCCTGATCATTACCACTGTTTTCAAAAGTTCTTCACTATTCCAGATAAAAACTCTATTAAAAACTATTAAGCAATAATTTTGCATTCCCTTCTCTCTCTGCTGCTAGTAACCTCTAATGTTATTTCTTTCTTTTCCTTCTTGCTGTACATATTTCTTATACATAGGATCATATGTCTTTTAATATCTGGTTTATTTCATAATTTCATTATTTTCATAATGTTTGTAAGACTAACCCATACTCTAGCATGTATCAAAACTTTGTCCCTTTTTTAAACTGAGAAATATTCAGATATACATGTGTACTACACTTCATATATGTATTCATCTGTTTATGGAAAGTAGATTGAGCTTATCTTTTGGCAATTGTGAATAATGCTGCACTGAACATTGGCTTCCAAGTAACTGTTTGAGACTGTGTTTTCAGTTCCTTTGAGCATACACTAGGGGTGAATGCTGAGTCTTATGTAATTCTGTGATTAGCTTTATGAGGAACTATCAATTACTTTCCATTGTGACTGTGCCATAGCATCCCTCCACTAGAAATGGATGTAAATTCCAATTTTTATACATCCTTGCTGACACTTATTTTTGTTTTCATTTACGTGGCTGTCCCTAGTAGGTATGAAGTGATATCTATACAGAAATATTAATTGGAGCACACATAAGAATGAAAAATGAAAACAACTGAATTATACATGAGGATATAGTATTTAAACAAATTGGATTATTCATACAACAAAATACTTGTATAGAAGTTAAAATCAGTGGACTAGATTTGCATCTATTATCTTGGTTTGAGTTGTAAGGAAAAGATAGAGATAAATGAATCTTTGACAAAGCCCTAGTATAACCAATTGTATCTAAATTGTTAGTTTGGAAAACCAGCTAGACAATATAAAGTTGAAAATTCATATGCTTTTCAACACATTGCTTTTGCTAGTTAAATATCTATTATCTGAGAACCTTTCCTTATAACATATGGTGGGAAAATGTGTATAATATTCACCTCACCTTTATTCACAGTAGCAAAAATCTTGGCTATAACCAAAATGTCCAATGAATGAATATATGAATAAACTCCAGAGAGGCACACAGCATGATACTATGCTATAATAATGCAACAGGCAATGATACAGATAAAACATTTTAACAGATCCTTATTTAGTTTTATTCAAACAACTTTACCTATTTTAAGTCTTACCAAGTTAAGATTTTTAATAACTTTGTTGAGTGGTGTGACTGTCACCTTCAGTGTAGAACATTTACATTCACCTTCCTCTTCTAGTAAGATGCCTCTTTTCCATTTCTTTCACCATCCAACCTAACATCTCCAAGTAATTGCCAAATTTGCCTTTTATGGATATTTTTGTAAATGGTAGAATGCAGTACTGTATATGTTTTTTTCGTCTGATTTATTTGATCCAGAATATTTTTGAGTTCCATTCATGATTAGGAATATCTTTATTGCTTAATAATATTTCATTGTATGGATAAAAGACATTTTATCTGTCTATCCACCCACTGATGCACATTTAGTTCTTCTAGTTTTTCACTAGCATGGAGAATTATATGAGTGCCTTTGTGTGGACATAATATTTCTTTAGGAGTAAACTTGTTGGATTGTGTGGCAGTTTTCTAGTTAGGTTTTTGAGAAACTGATAGACTATATTCCACACTGGGTACACATTTTGTATTTTTACTAGCAATGTATAAATTTTCCATTTTTCATATACTTGCCTACATTTGTTATTGTCTTCCTTATTTATTATAGCTATTCTAATGAATATGAAGCAGTAGCTCATTGTGGTTTTAATTTACACTTTCCTGGTGACTAAAATGATATTGAGCATCTTTTTCTGCACCTATTACTCATTTTTATACCTGCTTTATTGAAATATCTTCATTTTTTTGTTTTTTCTTTGGTTTGACCACTTTTCTTATAAAATTGGAAGGGTTCGCTGAAGTTCTGCATATATTTCTTTATTGAATATGTGCTTTCCAAACATTGTCTCTCAGTCTTTTCTTTTCATTTATTTAATGGTGTCTTTGAAGTAAAAAAATATGAATTTCAATGAGGTTCAGTTTATCAGTTTTTTCTTTTATGGATGATGCTTTTGGTATTATATTTAAGAGATATTTAAATAAAGTCTTGAAGATTTTAAGGTCTGGGACCTATTTTGAGTTAACATTTGTATTTAGTGTGTACATGGGATCATCATAAGATTATTTTTCTGTGTGTGAACATTCAGGTGTCCTGGTTTTATTGTTGAGCAAACTGTTCTTTTCCCAATGAATTATCTTGGTATATTTTTAAAAAAATCAATGGAATATAAGGATTTATTTCTGGATTCTCAGACATAAATGTATGTATATTCCATTGATTAATGCCTGTCCTTTCTTTTTTTCAATTTTTATTTTTTATTATTGCATGTTTGCATTATGTAATGATTGCTGTCCTTGTGGGGAGTTGGTACATGTACCTGACACATATTTTTTTTTCCACTCCCTTCTCTCCCTTCTCTCCATTTCTTGATTTCTTTCCCATTTGAACAAAATCTGTCTCCCTATTTCCTATTACTTATCTTTTACTTTATTTTTTATTGATTTTGGTTTACTGATACAAGAGAAACCATGCAATATTTAAAGCTTTGTATCTGATTTATTTCACTTAACATTATGGTGTTATGATGCATCCATTTACCTTCAAATGGCTCAAGTTTATCCTTCTTTATGGCAAAGTCTTGCTCCATTGTGTATCTCAAAAGAGTTACAGACACAGTAATATCACAGTGATTCATGCATACTCGTGTTTATGGCATCACAATTCTTAATAGCTAAATGTTGGAAGTGGCCTGTGTGTCTATCAGCAGATGAATACCTGTTCTTTCTACTGGTTATAATACTGGCTTGATCATTGTAGTTTTATGCAAATTTTAAAACCAGGATATGAAAGTTTTCCAAATCTGTTATTTTTCGAAACTATCTTGACTGTTCTTTTTGTTTTGCTTTTCCATATACAATTTAGGACCTGCTTGTCAATTTCTGTGAAAAGCCCTCATGGAATTTCGATAAAGATGACTTTGAATCCTTAGGTCAATTTGGGAAGAAATGCTGTCTTATTAATATTGAGTCTTCTAATTTATGAACATCTTTAATTTCATTCACCAAAATTTTGTAATATTCAGGGTACAAATATTCTTTTATGAGTAGTATACTGTTTTTAATGTGAATGGAATGTGGTTGTTCCCTTAATTTCTTTTGCATATTGTTTATTGCTCATATATAGAAATACAGTTATTTATTGTATACTCGTATTCTTCCATCCTGTGATGATAATGTATGGTGTACTTTGTTATTTGTTCTAATAGTGTGTGTATGTTCTTAAGATTTTCTGTGTACAGATAATAAGTTTTGCTTTTTTCTTGATAAAATGCTTTACAAAAATTTCAGTACTGAAGATCGAACCTAGGGGCACTTTAATGAGCTCTTTCCTTAGTCGTTTTTTTACTTTTTATTTTGAGATGAGGTCTCACTAACTTGGCCAGGCTGGGCTCCAAGTTAAAATCTTCTTGCCTCAGCTTCATAAATTGCTGGGTTTCCAGTCTTTTGCTACCAAGCATGTTACATTTCTTTTAATTGGGTAGTGCTCTGTTGAATAGAGGAGACAACAGTGGTTCTCCATATTTTCTCCATCTCAGGGAAAAAGGATTCAGTCTTTCACCTTCTTTAAAATAAAAAGAAAGGCAAATAAAACAGTCTGAAATGGCAAACGTTTGGTGCAGGTGTTTTTACCGATGGTCTTGATGCTCTTTATCAGGTTGAGGAAGTGCTAATCTGTTAAGAATTTTTATCATGAATTGATGTTTTGTCAAATGCTTTCTCTGTGCCTATTAAGTTGTTTATATGGTTATGTCTTTTATTAATATATTGCATTAACTGGGTAATTCCTACTCATTTGTGGTTGATGGTCTTTGTTACATGTTTTTGGATTTGGTTCACTAATGTTTTATTTATTTGTACACCTATATCTGAGAGGTATTCATGTATACCTTTTCTTATGATCTGTCTGTCTTTGGTATCAGGGTTTTACTGCCTCTTAGAATGAATCAGAAGCAGTCTATCTCTTTATATGTTCCAGAAGAATTTGTGAAGTATGATTATTATTTCATCTTTAAAAATTTGGTAGAATTCACCAGTGATACCATATAGACCTGGGCTTTACTTTGTGGAGAAAATAGTTTTGTTGTTTATTTGTATCCTATACTTGTTATAGATACAGTTAGATTTTCTATTCTCTCAAATAATTTTTGTCAGTTGTGACTTTCTATGAGATTTGTACAGTTCTAAGTTATTGAATTTGTTAGTATGAAGTTCTTCATGGTATTTACTTATAATGTTTTGATTTCTGAGGGATCAGTGATAATCTCTTTTATTCCTGATTTTTGTGATCTGTTTTTTCTCTTTTTCTTGCTAAATATTTGTCTACCTAAGTATTTACTTATGTTTTCAAAAAGCCATCTTTTGGTCTCATTCACATTCTCTGTGGTTTTTCTATTTTATAATTCCTTAATTTTTGCTTATTTTGTTCTGTTTACCTTTGAAAGTTTTTTTTTTTAGCATTTTCAAGGTCAATGCTTATTGGCATGAGATTCTTCTCTAATACAACATTAAATGCTACTAATTTTCCTCTCATGCTATGTATTTCCTGTGTCCTACACATTTTGCCACTTGAATTCATTTTCCTTCAAATTAAAATATTTATACCCCTTGTAATTTTTTCCAACCCATAGGTTATTTGTAAATACATAATCTCTAAATACTTTTAGTTTCACCAAATTTTCTTTTTTTGTTTATTTCTAGTTTAACTGCATTGTGGTTGGTAAACATACCTCATACAGTATCAATTCTTTTAAATTTCCTAATGATTTTTTTTTAGTAGCTTAGCATGTGGTTTGTCTTGGAGAGTTCCCTGTGTGTTCTTGAAAAAAATCTGTTTTGTCATTGGGGTGAATATGCAAGTGGTGTCTGCTAAGGCAAGTTAGTTGACAGTGCTATTAAAGTCTTCATACCATTGTTGGTCTTTAGTTTTATGTAATGTGACTAACCAGTGATCTCCAGTTTACTTGTTTGGAGCTCATTGAGATTCTTGGTTTAATTTTTACTTTTAGTTTTGTTTTAGTTTAATATTTAGTTTTTGGCCATTGTTTCTTTTCTGTTACAATGTATTTGGGTTCTGATATTTTCTTTTGATTCTTAGTTTTTTTCTCTGCTTATATTATCATATCTGTTCTTGTATCTTCTGTATTTTTTTCATTAAAGTCCTTAGCATACTAATCATAGTATTATAAATTTCTGATCTGATAATTCTTATAATGACCATATATAAGTCTGTTTCTAATGCTTGCTTTGCCATTTCAGACTGTTTTATTTGCCTTTCTTTTTATTTTAAAGAAGGTGAAATTAAACACAACAAAGCCGAATAAAACAGAACACAAAAAGGCAACGTAAGAGACATAAATTTCAAAGCAAGACCATCAGAGATCTTCACTATCTATCATATTCTCTTTTCTTCCAAATAGTTGTCCATATCTTCACATACAGAGAATTCACATGAAATAACAGTATAGAACTGATCTGAACAGTATGAGGAAGGTGTTTTAGGTTTTCAAGACCAGACAACAGGGAGGTCAACAATGGCTGTCATAGTGTCTCTCATTCTCTTCAAAATAGCTGTCCATACCTTCATGTCTGTTGAAATTAAACAAAACAAAACAGGCTAAAATCACTCTGAACAAAGAATAATAGTATTGCTGGATTTCACATCATGATGCTACAGAATCAGCACTGGATAATGTAGTGTCTCTTTTTCTTCAAAATAGTTGTTCATTTCATCATGCATTATATAATCAGTTCTCAAACTGTTTATAGGTTCTACACATGCATGAGTCTCTACATGTATTTCTATCCTTTCTGTATTACAGGGAAAAACAAAACATAGCAAGACAAAATAAATTCCTATAAAAACATGAAATGAAAAAGTCATATAAAACCACAGTACAACGTAATCTACAATCAGGACCCTGTCTCCTGATCTGCTTTGCCTGATCTACAATGATTATTGTGTCTCTTGTTATCTTCAATAGAATTGTCCATATCATCAGGCATAATTGAATATAGCAGTACATAACAATATTAATAAAAACAAAACATTGTAGACAGTGTAAAACTTCAAGAGCAGATAATAATCAAACCAGAGTGGGTATCCTAGTGAATCTTGTCATCTTCAGTGTAGTTGTCAATACTCTCAGACTAGATACTGTCATAACAGCTTTGGATGAAATCTGTCAATACAAAGTAGTAATCTAACCAGATTGAATTAAGATCAGTCATGGTAAAACTGTAAGTTATGCAGGGCTTCAGATTAAGTTAATAGGAAATTAAGGATGATTACCATACTGTATCCTGCTATTTTTGGGATAGCTGTCTGTGCCCTCAAATCTAGTATAAGTAGACAAACTGGAACAGAATATAATCCATCTAAACAGAGCGGTGTGATTAATGTGGGTTTTAAATCCTGATACACTATTAACAATATCTTTTGCCTTTTTTTTTTTTTTTAGACTATTCCTCCCCTTTCAGTCCCACAGGGTGCTATGCATTTTGGGTCCCACCAACTCCCTCAGTTTTTAGATTTGGGGGGGGGCAACCTGCTATTTACCTAAGTGGTTCCGAACCTTCTCACTCCTGGACTTGATCTCAAGTTGTATTCTTTACTTAAAAAAGCCTCAAGGTTTTCATTCGTTATAGCTGAGTAGTTCTCTGCTGCACATAAGTATCCTGTCTTTCCAACCTATCTGCAGGTGCTGGTCAAGTTGCCCCTGTTTCTCTCTGGTTCCCTATGACATAGAGCATTGTTTTCTCATATTTGATTTTCAGTCCATAAACCCTCTTTCAGGTTGTTTATATTTCCTATACAGAGCATCTCAGTGGACCCCATCCCCTGATCTACTCTGCCTGTGTTTCTTTTTTCTTTTCTTTTTTTTTTTTTAGTGTATCAAGACCATCTGTGTTAGAGATTATAGCCAACCTTCTTTGCCTTGTTTCTGATATCCTATTTTTCTGCCATTGGTTGTCTATTTTTATCCTTCATTCTACTGCCTGCCCCATTCATTGAGGCCTCTCTGCCACTATTCCTGAAATCCTGGTATTTTTTTTTTCTTTCTCTTGAATGTCCTTCAGTATTCTCTGTAGGGTTGGATTGAAGGTCACAAATTCTCCCAGTTCCTGTTTGTCATGGAAGCATCTTGTTTCTCCATTAATTTCTAGAGACAGTTTTGCAGGATGCATCAATCTGAGTTGTAGGTTATTTTCTTTCAGGGCTTGGAATACTTCGTTCCAAGCTCTTCTTGATTTGATGGTCTGTGTCGAGAAGTCTGCCGTGATTTTGATGGGTTTTCCTTTACAGGTGATCTGTTTCTTTTCTCTGACGGGTTTTAATATTCTGTTTTTATATTGAATTTCTGGTATCTTGATTATTATATGTCTGGGTATAGCTCTGTTTTGGTTATAGGTGTCTGGAGTTCGTGTGCCTCATACATCTGAATATTATTTTCTTTTCCCATGCTTGGGAAGTTTTCCTTAATTATTTCTGTGAATAGCCTTTTTATTTCCTTTGTATTTACTCCTGCTTCTTCACTCACATTTCTTATTCTTAAGTTATAGATTCTCTTGTCTTCTAGCCTTTGTATTATTACTGCCTGTTTCCTTGTTATTTTTAAGAAATCTTTCCTTTCATGATCACACATTGCAAACCTGCCTTCAAGTTTTGACAGTCTATCCTTTAGTTTCTTTCAAGCAGTTTTGCCAGCTTTCAATGGAGTTTTTAATTTCCTGGTTATCTCTTGAATCTGTTTCATGTATTCTAGGTTTTCTTTATATTCTTTATTGAACGTTTCTCTCCTTTTTTTGTGTTCCTCCCTTCTTCTGTCTGTGTCTTCTTGAGAGGTGCTTAGCATTTCTTTTATTAATCTACTTATATCTTGCTTTACTTGATTTAATATTTCAGTTTTGAGCTCGTCTACAAGGTCCTGAATATAGCCGTTTATATCCATTGATGCTGGTTTCTGATGTTGTGTGTTTGCTGTCCTCAGTCTCTTTTGTATCTACCTCTCCTTGATCAGTGTTCTCAGGGTTTTGGGCTGGGGGCTTTTTCTTGTTTCTTTCTCTTGTCATGTTTTTGTTTTTTTCCATACAGGAGTATAGTGGAAGTCCTAGGAGGTCCCTTTCCTTGTTGGTTAAGGTTCTTCTGAAGCACACTGGCTAGGGATTTCTGCCCTCTCCAGTTTGCTATTGGTCACTGAGGTGCAAGCAGGGGCAGCAGAGTCTGGCCCCTCCCCACTGGGCCAGTCAAACTTTGGGGGTCTTCACCACGTTAGTGTGTGCTGCACATAAGGAATTGCTTTGGGATGATTTATTGGGTCCCGACCAGGGGGCGTGACCCAGGCCAAGCAGATCCCACCACTCTGCTCTGGGAAGGGAGCAACCAACTGAAGTCACTGTCATTCCTAGTTCAGGCACCTCCAGCCTGATTCCAACACGTCGTCCAGTTGGTCACCCCTTTCCTGTGTGTGGGGTCTTATTTCCAGCACTCATTGCGGGTTAATATAGGCCCCTTGCCAGCTCCATTCTCCATTGGGCTCGGCAACCTCCATCTTCAGTGAGACTAGGTAGTTGCAGCGGCAGGATTTTGGGTGGCTCCGGTGGGTCGCGGCTGCACAAGTTCAGGGCACTCTGGCCAGTTGAGGCTGCACTAATTAAAGCAGCTCTGGTAGCAAGAGTGCTGTGGCCGCTGTTCTTAGCTTCTCCAATGGTAGTCCCTGGACTGTGAGTTTGACCAGCTCTTTTGCCTTTAGTTTCTTCCTGTGTTGAGAGGGTCCATGTCTCTCTGTCTGGACCGCTACAGGATGTTTTATTCTGGCATGAGTTGTCTCTCTCAGGAAGGCTCTGTCTTATTTGCCTTTTTGTATGCTTTGCAATTTTTTGTTGAAGGCCAGGTGGGATGTGTTGAGCTGATATAAATAGCCTTTCAATGTGAAATTATATGTTGATTTGGCCTGGAGATTTAATTTTTTTGGTAACTGTAAATTTGAAAGGCTTTTATTTTCCCTAGTACAGATTGAGTATCTTTTATCTGAATTGCTTGGGACTATAAGTGCTTCAGATTCAAGAGATTTTGGAATGTTTGCATAAACTTTTTGGTTAAGCATTCCTAACCCCAGCAACCAAATGCTGTTAAACACTTCATGCTATTCAAAAAGTTTTACATTTGGGATTATTTCAGATTTTGATTGATTGATTGATTGATTGATTCTTTACACCAGGGAAAACCTACTGATTTGAGTATGGTAGCAAGTATTCTACCAGTGAGCTAGTTGTCACCTTCAAATTTCAGAGTACTTTTCTTTTGGTTGGCTCGAGTCTCTGCGCTACAATCTTCAATCTTAGCATGTTTTTTCCTCTTGGGTGAGACACGGATGCTACTGGGGACTAGGTTATTTAATTGCTCTCCTCTAGGTCCCATGAAATTTTGGTAGTTTCCCCTGTGGAGGGTTTTTCTATGAATAGGAATACAGTCTGGGCATATTTCAAAATGCTTGCTTTCCTCCTGGCTGTATTTCAGAATGGCTACTTTTTCTCTCCTGCTGGCTACAGCATACTGTCTATTTTTCTCCAAGTTTTACTGTGAGAGCTTCCTGGGGCTGCAGAAGGTAAAATCTAGGAAAGTGTAATTCCTCGTCCCCTCCCTACACGTACACACCTGGACCCTTGAGAAATTTTTGTTTTGTTTTTTGATTTTGCATTTTTCTTAACTTTATTCTCAGTTTCCAGTTAGCACTTAAATATTTCTATCACTAAAAGCTCTGGTGTGTGTCTTTCTTGACAGTAGTTTTTGACACATCAGTTTGCTGTATGACCTCAGATCTTGGATATTCCAAAGAAAAGTGGCTCATTTTCATTTCTTCAGCATTTTCTTGTGAGGAGGATTTCCAAACTGTTTACATGTTGCAGCAGAAAGCTGGCAGTCCAATGATCGCTTCAAGCATTCATTCTATTTCTCTCTCTTGTCCTTCTGGGATTCCTATTATGTGTTATCTTGGGACTTTCCAAGTTCGCAGAGGTTCAGTTCATGTCTTCTCTCTGTTCTTCAGATGAGGTAATCTTAATTTATCTATGTTTGAATTTGCTAATTCTTTCTTCTGTCATTTCCTGTCTTTTAAACCCCAGTAGTAAATATTTCCTTGGTTATAGTCCCTTTTACTGGTTTCTTTCTATAATGTGTTTTTTTTTCTTGATTATTCTTTATTTTGTGAGACATTGTTTTTACACTTTGCATTAATTGCTTTGATGTATTCCTTTGGTTCCTGGAGCTGACTTCTGGTAGCTAACTTAAAATCTTAGTTTTAAATTCAATATTTGAATTTCTTCAGAGAAAGTTTCTATTGACTGTTCTTTTTCTTGTGTATGGGCTGTACTTTCTTTTGTCTTTGCATGTTTTAGTTTTGTAAAACATTAGACTTTTTAAATGCTTTAACAGGTAAACTTTGGGACTCCCAATTCCTTATATCTCCAGGGTATTATCTTCCTGTGGTTGCTGTGTACATAGTCACTGTCTTGCTCAAATTGTATAAAGTTAGTTTTCTTTGTTGTTTGTGGTCACTGAAGTCTTTGCTTGATTTGATTAGTGATTACCTAATGACTGAACATATGTCAATAAATATCCAGGTCTTTAGTGATAGGCTCTGTGTTTGCACTGGTGCACTTTATACTCAGGTAGTTTATGATTCTGCCTCAGCCTTTACTTTCTGCCTGTGTAGAGCTTCAAGGTCTACAAATGAGAGATTATATCCCCCTTGAGTTTTCCCTGGGTATTCACCTAAACCTGCACAGGTACACAGGGTCCTGGATTCCCAGGAAAACCTTTGGAGCTTTTCACTACTTGCTATAGACATCTCATTTCAAAGATCTTTCCTTTTAAATTTTTGACTGAACTCTTATTTGCTCAACTAGTATTGCAAACTTAATAGCTATGATGTTAATCAATTGCAGCTGATTGTTTTTGACAAAAGCCCTAGAGTTAGGGATTTTCCTGCTGAGTGAGCACTGTATGACAAAATAATGATAATGCTTTGTGAATGGGGCTTTCCTAGGGAGGTGTGAAACAGCTCAAATAGTGACAGTGCTCTGGAGTGGGTGCTTTTTGGGGAGGACTGAATCCTCCCACCTCTCCCATGGGTATAGGGCTGCATGTTTCTGTTATTGTGACTGGGAAGCTGCTGTTTTTTGAGGCTGCTACTAAGCTTTAGACAGGGGAATGCAGTAGATAGAGTTAAAAAGCCATAACTGCACTAAGCAAAACTCAACATTTTCCATAGGATAATGCATGAGGCTATTGTTAATTTTCTGAATTTTGAAAAGGTTGATTTTGAAAATTGTGCCACCATTTTAATTATTTTTATGTTAAAAGCACTTCTATAATTCACCATTTCAGAATTTCCCCCCTACACGTGGAAAAAGTGAAAAGTCTCTGAGAAGTACATATAGTATTAACTCATTTTATCAATTTAAAAACAACTAAAAGAACTGAAAGATATACACATACAAAATATATAACTTTTGTAGTTTACAAAAACAAATAAATGTAAAACTTTAAAGCAAAGTATAAGATTCCAGAGGGTGGTGAACTCAGGTGGTAGCTGACCCACAGATGGGACTGAGTGAAATGTACAAAAATGAGTATTAGTCCCTTACACTCCTGAGAGATACTTTTCAAGAACCTCAGTAGATGTCTGAAACCACAGAAAGCACAAATCTTGTATGTGCTGCTTTTTCCTATTTATCCATATTGATGGTAAAATTTAATTTATAAATTAGGCACAGCAAGATATTAAAAATGTAATCAATAATGAAGTAAAATATTTATAACATATTGCATTAAGTTAAATAAAATGTATGATTATTTCCAAAATTTAATGTTGTTGGGTGCAGTTGACTGTGGGTAACTGCAAATGTACAAAGTGAAACATTTGGAGGACTACTATATGTTATAAGTAGGGTACAGTTTTATTTTAGAGTAGTGGGTCATGTGTTATTAAGCACAAGCAAAAAATACTTTATGGTTTCAGTTTTTTTCACATTAATATGTCAGATGGGGAATCTATTATACAATAGATTTTTAAAAAGGAGCTTTAACCTGAGCTTTCAAAGCCATTTTTATAGCCAGAGGAATTGCTTAGGGAGCATATCTCTACCTACTGTTGCGTGGCCTGCCTGCGCTGGCCTAACTCCAGATTCAGGACTGGGATAATAAAGATCAAAGCAATGGCAGCTAGTGGTTCTTTGAGATAAGTGGTCATCTCCTACTGCCCCTGCTTTGGGCCCTGCTGCCACCTGTAGCCTCACAACCCTCAACTCCATAATGCACCCTGAAAACTTGAGTAAACACAGGGGAGCTGTCAGTGAGAGTCCAATAAACACACAGATAATACTACCCTTAAGCAAATCCATACTTGATTTCAGCCTCTTGCACAAATAGTCTGGAGGTTTTTCTAATGTTATGCTGATTAGCACATGAATGAAGATTTGTGGAATATTAAAAATTGTAATTGAGTTGAGCATATCATGGAGAAAAGATCACATTGGAAAATATCTAGGGTAATGGAAAGTTAAATAATTACTTTTTCTGTTTAAAGAATACCATATTATAATGGAAGCGTAAATATGTAGCTGTACAAATGGGAGTACCGCCATTAGATGATATTTCATTGAAAAGCTTTTTGAGAGAAAAATATCTGTAGAGTCAAACATTACTTCCTAAACTTTTCATGTATTGAGCTCATAAAAAAATGGCAATTTTCTATCTTGCTAGTGAAACTAGTAAGTCCACACATGGCCCAGGTGATTGATGTAGGGGTTCTGACCAGGCCATGGTCAAGCCAGCCATAAATACCTGAGTTTGACTTCTAGGTATATTTCTTATTTGTGTTTTGGGAAGTTAGGTTACTTTTCTGAGCCTTGAATCTACCTATTTGAACTATGAGTAGTGATTTTATGTTTACTAGTATTAGAATATAAAAATTACCATTTAGTCTCTGAAATATTTAAATTATAAAACATCCTGTGAATATTGGTCAAAAGGAGAGCAAATGACATTTGTAAACATGACTATTAAATTTTATCATTATTTAACTATCTAGATTGGAAGGCCAGTGGATGTCATTGCTAATATTTCTATTCATGCTTTTAGGTATTTGTGTAGCTGTCATATTGCATTTGTCCATTGGGAGGTAAGAGCACCTGCTGTTTATGTACCTTGTGCTATCCTTTGGGGAGATATTTTGTGTTTGGGTAGCACAAAACGATCCTACAATCATGGAACTTGTTCTGGTTTGTGAGGTGTGGCTTTTGTGTGAGTCACAAATGACAAACAGTATCATTTAAAGAAAATAATACTCAGAAACTAAATGTAAAAAGAATGTAAGAAAGAGGAAACTTCATGGGTGTCATGCACTCAGAAGGATATGTGAAAGCTGTATATAAAATCTACTTGGTTTTTAGGAAAAGGTTTAATGAGGACTGAAGAACTGAATGTCAAGTACAAAGGATAGTGAAATCTGACTATTCAGAAAGTAGTTTTTATTGTCTTCCGAAGAAATTCACTTGAAAGGACAATATTCATTTATAAAGAGGCAAAGACTAAATTTTAGAAAAGAAATTTCTTCTAAATACTATTATAAAGTTTGAGTATTTCTATTATGGTTTTATGACTTCCCATCTGTGGTAGATGTTTTATTGAAATTATTTGGATATTATCATCAAGCTGTGACAGTGATGCTGTAAAGGTCACATGCAAAACACAATTAAATTTTCTGACTGAAATAAGAATATGCATTGTGAAAGGCAAATAATTTGAAGTAGTTCCTTTTTTTTAATGTGGGCCTTTTCATGATGACATTTTGAAGTGTTTAAATAAATCACAATGTTGTTTTTCTTCTTGATTGCAATTTTCTTCTCTCTATTTATGTAGTTTAAAAATAGAATGAGCGTGCTGTTTGAACATTACAGAGCCTATTAGTTAATATAAAATTTATCCTAAACTCAACAGTAGATTCCATTATAACACTATGTGGAAACTTATTTTGCTCTTACCTAAATGCGATGACTTATGATTGATAGAGACTTAATTATGAACACTGTGGTTTAACTACCATTTCTGTGTTTTTCATTACCTTATTAGATCTGTAAGATTCTTTTATTTTAAAATTTTGTGATTTTATTGTATTTTACCTTTTCCTCTTATATATGTGATTGATTTAGGTTTTTCCAAAACTTTTAGAACTAATTCTGGGAAGTTATTAGTTATTATTGCCCATCTCATATTGGTTGAGTATTGTGATTATTTAACAGTGCCTTCTGATTTGTATTGCTGACTTATAAATGCCTCTTAAACAAGTGTTTGATTTTTATGTACAGAGAGATCATTTAGGGAGCAACTTAACAATTTAGATGCTATGAGGAAGATAACAGATGATACCTAGATATCTGAATATCTGTAAAACAAGTATTAGAGGAGAGTGAACATTTATCAGTTTTTTTGTTATGAGATAACTCAGTGGCTTCTACTTGTTAAAATTATGTGTTCCTGTTGTTTGATTCCATGTTGACTGCTCATTCCTGTGCACTGTCTGAAGGAGAAACATTTCCCATGTGTCTGGGTACTGTAATTGCATACTGCATTTCCAAGTTACATTAATGAGATATGAAATATACAGCTCACATATTTATATCTGTATCTATATGTAAAAGTTGTATCTTCTAAACAATAGATTTCTTCTTGAATCTGGTTTTGTCATTATTGTGTTGTCACTGATTTGTAGTAAATTACACTTTTTTTCTACATCATTTTAGTTTTTCTTTTTTTGCTATGGTTGATAACCGAAAAGCTAATTTACTCTCAAGTAATATAGAATTGATAATACTATTATTAATAGGTTCCACTTACCTAAACAACTTATTAGTTTGCCCTTAGCCTTAAAACTTTTGGTGGGAAAGAAATTTTGAATTGTGAAAAATTATTAAATACTCCTAATGTGGTTTTGAAAGCTTTGCTTGGCTAAAGCCATTTGATTCTTTTCAGTATTTTTACATGAGTTAGGTCAGTTACTTCAGAAGCCTGAACAAGTGAAGTCATGGTAAATGGTCCTGTTCTGTCCATTGGCACAATATGCTGCTGTAATTGGAATTTCAACAAATGTATTTTGATTGGACAAAAATGTAAAAGTAGCTTTTTTTTTTTTTTTTTTAAATTCAGGGTCTCACTACTCAGTTCAAGTGGACCTTGAACTCTCTATGTATTCCAAAGTGGCCTTGAACTCTAGGCATTTCTACTTCCTCAGCCTCTACAGTGCTGGGAGTATAGGTGTGTGCCACTATGCTCAGCCCTTCAGAGCATTTTAAAGGCAGAAAGTTTAAGATGCTGTAACTTGTTAGTTTTGTGCTGTGCAATGTATATAACCAGGTTGAGGTTTCTATTAAGTAGATGAAGATATTTGAAAAAGACTTAAAGAGAGAAGAGATGGACTATATTTAAACGGATTCAAGTTGGATTTTAAGAATTGAACCAGTTGCCAGAGGATGTGAATTCTCAGATGACCTCTACGTTTGTGACTTCAGCAAGCCTTTAGTTTTCATATTTTATAAGAGGATCTAGTCCAACACTGGTCTAGTCAAACTTATTTGTAAAACTTTGCTTAGTCTTGAAATATTAAAAAAAATAGGGATGGAATATTGTGGCTCCCTAAGTACTCTTGTTTTGTAGACCTTGAGCTTTGAGGGAGAGGATAGAGTTAACTGGGGTTAAAACTTGGGCCTATATCATGAGAAAATTCAGTCATCACTAGGCAAAGCAGAACAGATTTCATATATTTACGTGTATTAATTGGAAGCAGTTAACCAGTTGCCTGGTTTCTGGATTTCTTCCCCTTTCCTACTGGGAGTTGAATTCAGGGGCACTTTACCATTGAGTTATATCTTCTGTCCTTTTTATTTTTTATTTCAAGACAGGACTTTGCTAAATTGCCCAGGCTAGCCTCAAAATTGTGATCCTCCTGCCTCAGCTTCTTGAGTAGCTGGGATTATAAGCATGCATCATCACCTTCAGTTTGGTCACTAGTTTTAATCTTTATGCTAGACATGCCATATCAAACATCTTGAACTTACATGCTTGTTACAGATGTATGGTCTCTCTAGCTGTCAAAATTTGTGCCTTTACTTTTACTTCCCTTTAGTCTGATGATGATGGACTGTTTCACTGATCTGTTGCCCTTGGAAGCTGTTGTGTTTCCCTTGCACTGTGGTAGTATATAGACAGAGGAGGGCTTTGAGCAGGAGGAGGTGGCTATGATGAAATGTGCTTATGAGAAAGCTCACTTTCCCAGTGCTGTGCAGGGTTGACAGAGCACAGTCTGGAGTAGCAGTGGGTAGTAAGCTCTGTTAGAGAATCAGCACCAGTCATCTCGATCTTACTTCATTATCTTCTTTAGTGTAGTTTGTTACATTTAATTTTCTAAACAAACTCTAGGAAAAGTTAGTTGAGTGGTTAATCCAAATGATTATGCTCATTTAAAAGCTGATGCATTGAAATGTATGCTCAATCACCGTCTCCCTGATTTTCTCTTGGCATAGAATTTGGATGCATGTATCACATTTGACTGGCTCTTGGCTTTAAAAATCTGTCTCTGTGGAAAGCTTTTCAGATAGTCCAGACAATATTAAAAGCTATAGATGTGTCCTGAAGTAATACTATAGTTTGGATTTGGAATGTCTTGTAAAAACCCTTGTGTTTAAGGTTAGTCCTGGGTTGGTGTTATTGGGAAGTGATGGCAACATTAAGCAACAAGTATAATGGAACAATGTTAGGTTATTGAGGGACATGACCTTGAAGTGGATATAGATATTCTGGCCCCTTCTTTTCTGTCTTTGCTTCCCAGACACTATTAGATAAGTAGCTTATACCTACACATGTCCCTGGCATGATGCATTGTGTTGGCATAGGCCTCCAGACAATGAGACCAACCAACCATATATTGAAACCTCCAAAATTGTGAGCCCAAACAAATTTTTGTCTTTAAAATTTGGTTCCTACCAGGTATTTGTTACAGTAACAGAAAGTTGACAAGTACAAGTATTGAGTGTGTTTTTCTGTGGAGTTATTACTTGTGTCTGAGTTGATCTTGCTTGAGGACTTACCCTTTGCTCCTACCTTGAGGTATATATTATTGTGAAGAGCAGATACTTAGGAGTCAGACATACCTCTTTCAGATCTTTCCTCACTTCCTCTAACTGTGGTCCAGTTTGTCTGATTTTTTATTCCTTAGATTGTTTTGATGTTAAATAGAGTATCAGACTCACAAGGTTATCCATCCAGACTAGGGAACCAAAAAGGGATAAGCCAGTCTTCTAATTTTTGGATATATTTGCAAAATATATTTTGGATATAAATTTTGGATATATTTGGATATTTAGAGGAAAATATTAATCTCTGATCTTTCATAAAACTTTTTGAATGATTGTGAAGCCAAACAGTGTCAAATATTACCTGTACTTAAGGAGATTAGTATGTGTGCCTGTGTACAAACACAAATATACATACAGAGTGAATTTAGAAAATTAACTAATGAATGATGGAGTTTTTGTTCTGTAAAATAAACATCAACATATATTTATAGTGTAAGAATTTACTTTTATACTAAAACTGGCAGAAAATATCCTATTGTAGTTTTTACCATTATATGGACATACTGAATGAACTTAGAGTGAGTGGGCCATAAGTAATTGTTGCCAACAGAACCAAAAATGCTGCAGAAGAGGGCAGAGATCTTCCTTTCACTCAAAATTGTATTCTCTCCAATATCTACAAGTAAAAGATAAAGAATAGCTGAACAGATAAAGGAAAAAATAACCATAGTAAATGTACATATATCTAGAAATATATTTATCTCTGTATGACCCTAGTCAGCTAGCTCATTTAATAAAGTAGATATATTTTTAGGAGACTGGCTTTTTGTTAGTGATGTATTATATTGCATTACAAATGCCTACTCTGGAAACTATGGATTCTCTTAACAATTATATAATTGAGTGTTATATGAGAGGTGCTATGGAAGGCAATGGATATACAAAGTAGTTCTTTTCATCAAGGAGATCATGCTCTTTGAAGGAGACAACCTTGAAAATAGGCCGCTGATTACTTGTGAAGTGATTCTCACAGGCTGGGCTTTGTACTCAGCTTTGGAAGGAGCAGTATAGCCCTCCCTTCAGCCCATAGGAAGCATTATTAGCAGTGTATAGGCCAGGCAAGCAGAACCTATAGAGAATAGAGTAGAGGCCCCAGTGTTCTGTGTTAAGTGGGATAACAGTGTCATGCATTGTTTCATTTTGTCTCAAATCAGTTCACTTTATGACTAAAATATTACTTTCCTTCTGTTATTATTGTTATATAATCCTGTCTTTAAATCAATCAGTACTTAATGAATTTGCTGATTTTGTAAAAATGTAGACTGTGGTTGTTATTTCTAAAGGAAGTTATGACCAGAATTCTGTATAACATGTTATTTGACAAAATGCTTAAATAATACATTTGACCATCTCATTTATTTTGTTCTTCTAGGAAATTTTAGATGATTGTTCTTTAATTCGTGTTTGTTGAAGTGATCATTCTTCTTCAGGTACCTTTTTATGTAAACAACTGATTTGACCCAGACTTGAATTTATTTTTGATATGCTGGATAGTAGTATAGATTGCCCTATTTATGAGCTATAAGTTGTTTTTCTAAAAATTCTGTTTTTAGAATTTTATTTGCCTTTCCATACTCAACTATGTTCACTAATTGATGATACTAATATATATTAACACACCAACACTATTTATTTACCAAGGGCTTACAATATTTATTTCATAGTTTGTAGTTTTGAAATAATTAAGCAGTGCAGATGTACAGTTCCCATTGCATTTTAAAGACCTAACTGGTTAATTAGTTTAAGTGGTTCTGTCAGCCCTATCGACAGTTGGAGGCCCAGAGTCCTGGCCTGTCAGGCAGTTAAAATGAAACATGTAAAAATGGCATTATCATAGTTAGCTTCTATCCCTTCCTACCCTTGAGATATGGGTTGGCTTTCTTCTTCCTGAGATGAAAACAAAACCAGATATGTAAACTGACACTTTTGCTTCTGATTAACATGGAGCTTTTTACTCAGTTTTATGTTGGTGTT
Organism: Hydrochoerus hydrochaeris; assembly: GCA_004027455.1. Classification (NCBI taxonomy): domain Eukaryota; kingdom Metazoa; phylum Chordata; class Mammalia; order Rodentia; family Hydrochaeridae; genus Hydrochoerus; species Hydrochoerus hydrochaeris. The sequence goes on along the minus strand of PVLA01000155.1, from coordinate 94,770 downwards.
TTCTACCCTTTTGCCTCACTGAGATTTCAACAATCTTCATATCCTCTGTCCCTCATTCTCGTATGATGGTCTATTTTAAGATTTTATTACATTTTTTGAGATGTCTTTGAGGCTATTTGAATAATGCAATTGCTTAATTTGAGAACAGATTGCCACCTGATTGCATATTTACTCCTATGTCTGTTTCATGTGGTTTTGTTCTTCTCTGTACCTTCTACTGCCTTTCAGGTATCCCCATGGATGAGGCTCTGAGGTTTCACTGTTTCTGTTTCTGTCAAACTTTATACAAATTACAGAATTATTTTCAAATGTACATTTAACAGAGTTTGTTTGGCTCCAGGCTTCTGCAGAAGCAGAGGTAAAGGAAGTGGAAATGGAGGAAAGAAAAGCTGCACAGATAGGAAGAGATTCCCAGACTGGAGCTGGTTTGAAGACAGCAGCAAGACAGACAGGTCTGGGATGCTGTTAAGCCCTAGGCAACTGTTGACCCAAAGAAAGAAGCTGAGAACCATCCTTTGTGTGTAGGTTCAGTGCAGTGAGATGGAGAAGACTAAAATATGGCCTTTAAAGTTTGACATTCTTTATGTTTCAGTTGGCAAAACATAGTGTGAAAATCTGTTAGCAGAGTTTAAGTAAATGAAGTTATATATTTGAGGGGACATATATACGAGAGTCATAGTATAGAGGCAGTCATAAGAGCAGCCACTGTTTAGGGACTGCTTACCAGCTACCGTGATGAACACTTTATAAACTTGTTATTTGTGCCTCACTTTTGTCATCTGTAAAAGGAACATAATAGAATACTTGTGAGGATTAAATAAAAAATACACATATACACATATGTAGTGCTTAACAGTATCTGTTCTTGTCTTCAGAACTTAATCCCACACCCTTTTGGAAAGAGGTATTATTAATTCACCTTTTATTGAAGAGAGAGATGTGACTCAAGTAAAGTACCTAAGTGGCCAAAGGTCACATGACTCTGAAGTTGCAGAGTTGAACCCTCATCAGACCATGTTCTCAACTTTGCTGGTGTCCCACCTTTCTTTGTGAAAATGCTGTCTTCAACAGAAGCCATGTGGCAGGCACAAAAAAAAATGTAAAACAAAACAGCTATTGTGTAGAGAGTGGCTTTGAGTATTAAGCATACAAGGCCCTTTTAAGAAAAATAAAGAGAACTTTTAAATGACAAACATTATAATACGAAAATCTTACAGCAGGATAATGAGGGTTGGCATTTGAACTGGAAAAGAATGAAAAAGAAAAAGTTTAGGGCAAACCAAAGTCAGAGAGAGAGAGCAAGAGGCTAAGAGGATGAATCATGTTTCTTCAGTTTTCTTCCCAGAGAAAAATCCTGGGAACACTGAGCTACATCCTCACTCCCACTTCACTCTTTTTAAAAAATTTTTGTTGTAGACAGGGTCTTGTTAAATTGTTCAGGTGGCCTTGATCTTACTATCATCCTTCCTCAGTCTCCCAAGTAACTGGGAATACAGCCATTTGCCACTATGCCCAAATCTGTTTCTGCGTTTAGACACAAAGCACCTTCAAAGAGTACCTTTAAACCAGGTGCACTGGGGCACATGCCTTTAAACTCAGCATTCTGGGAGGATGAGGCAGGAGAAAGTCTTGAGCCCAGGTTGGGCAACTTAGAGACTGTCTCAAAAGGGGTAAAGGGTACAAGAATGTTGCTCAGTGCAAAGACCTTGGAATCAGTTCCCAAAAGAGAAAGAGAAAAAAAAAATAAACAGAAAAAGGAAAAAAAATACCTGTTAGTTGACACTGTTAGGTGCTATATAGAGACTGAGCAGAGCAAGACCAAATAAACTGCTTCCTGAGTCACTTTTGGGCATTTGTGATATCTTTGAGGGAGAACTCAGAGGACTGAGAGTTTAACAGATTTGAACCCACTGTCTACAATAATGTTTTCCTCCTTGAAAAATATATTTTAATTAATTAACTAATTTAAATTTTGAAAATATGTTTTAAATAAGTGGATGAACTCTCCATGGAGCTTTTTAGTGATAATTTTTTTTAAAAATCACTACCTGATATATGTAATCATGCACATTATTATTTTATTGCTTCAAAATTAACAAAAAATCAGATTGTGTAAATTGCCTTCAAGTATAGTATCTTTTATATACTAAAGCCAGGCTTTTCTTCAGTTTTGATTGCATATATATCTGTGTGAACAGTGGGTGGTAGAGTTGTGGAACTAAACTCAGGATGCCGTTCCAGGCAGAATACCATAGTAGCTCCTCAGATTGGTATCCCAGCCTGATTGAAATCCTCAGAACTCCTTGTTAGAAGTATTTTAGGCACTCTCTGTCAAGTATTACTAGATGATATAGCACAGACACAGCCTGGAAAACTCCTTGCCTTATGATGGGATGACCTCTTCCTCTTTGGTTAGAATTATCTTTCATTTTACTGAAGGGCAGAGAATTGATAAGAATAGGGATAAACTAGGATGAGGTCAGTGAACGCTGAGTAATGGGATTTCCTGCCAACAACTGTATTTAGAGAATGTACCATTTACTGAGTGTTAGCAAATGCAGGAATGAGTAAGACACACTTCACATCCTGGGGAAGCATATTTTCCCAAACAGGTGCTGGCGTTCATACTAGAAAGATGAAAACTAGTGTGAAGCAACCACTAAATTCTGAGGGGTCCCTTTCCAGCAGACTTTTATAAGTCCTTAGGAGAAAGAATTCTTTCCAGTGAGGGTTGCCATGTATGTAAAAATTAACAAAGAGAATAAGATTTTCTTACATGTAAAGAAATGTTGGAAAAAAGGGAAGGAGGACATTATTAGCAAAGGCTAGGAAAGCATGTATTAGGAAGCAAATTTCAAATTTAGCTAGAAAGATTCAATGTAAAGGCATAAAACTAGATTTGAAACTACAAAATTTGGGAAATTAATATGCTTAAATGAGTTCAAAATTTAAAAAGTTAAAAAGTGTCTACAGACATTTTCCTCCTGCTTTGCTTTAGCTGTATTATTCCTTCCTTTGAATCAATGTGCATTAATTTTATGTGTATACAATGTGTACACTTTTCTTCTCCCAACTTTCCCAAAGTAGTATCAAAATATTCGCATTGTTTTATAACTTGTCTTTGCTGTTTTTCACTTACTATGTTTCTTAGAGGTGGTCCATAATAGCATGTAATTAGTATGTAGGCAGTTTATTCTTGTGTTAAAGAGCATCACAAAGTGTTTTGTTACAGGACTCTGACATGATTCATGTAACCAATCTCTTACTGATGGACAATATAATCTTTTGCTACTACTCAGAGTGCTATGGAGAATACTCTTACAAATGTACCACTTTACAAGTAAAACTGTGGGTCAGTTCCTAGAACAGTTGGATTAAAAGATAGATGCAGTCAGAATTTAAGATCGTAATCAGGTAGCCTTCTATACAGGTGTAAGTATGTGAAAGTCTTTCATTTGCAGTCAACGTCTCTTCTGTGCTTCCTGCTATAAACTACCAATTAGGAATTTATTTGGGTTAATAAGGAATCCATGCCTGGATGATTTAAGCAATATGACCTTCCTAGCGCATATTATTTTTAATTACTGTGCTTTTGACCTAATGCCTAGATGAGATTAAGGCACCACCCAATGCACTTTTCTTACGAATCTACTATTTATTTGTAGGGAAAGAGGCACAACAATTTTGCTTTCTTGGATTTTATATTCTAGTAAATCAACTAGTACGGTACTTTCAGGGAGTGTTAAATACTATGAATATGAAAAGCATGACAGTGCAACTGCAATTTGGTGGGGGGAAAGGCTATTTAAAAATTAAATAGAGTGAGCAGGACCCAGATTCCAGCTTTGGGCCCTCACCAAACACTCTGGTGGAATCCCAGCATGGGGAAAGGGACTTTGAGCCTGCTCCCAGGCAGTAAGAGCACGCCCTGATCTGAGACCACCCCAGGCCACACACGCAGACAGGGGCCCAACCGGGACATGCCCAGCAACTGCCAAGCAGCGAGGGGGACACCACGGGACCCAGATTCCAGCTTTGGGCCCTCACCATGTGTTCTGGCGGAATCCCAGCATATACAGAAAGGGACTTTGAGCCTGCTTCCAGGCAATAAGACCATGTGCTGCATCCCAGACCACCCCAGGCCACACACAGGGACGTGGGCCATGCCGAGCGAATGCCAAGCAGTGAGCAGGACCCAGATTACAGCCTCTGGCCCTGGCTGTACACTCTGGTGGAATCCCAGCACACAGAAAAAACTTGGAATTTAGCTCCCAGGTGGCGAACCTTGGACTACAGCGGATTAACTAACCAGTGTGGTGAGTATGCCCCAAAAATAGAGGTGTACAGTGGGTAAATAGTAAAGCCCCTACAACTAACTCTAAGACTTTGGTGAGTCTGAAAAGAGTGTGGGTGATGCCCTCCTACATACAGAAAACATCAGGCAGAGTGAAAATGGCAAAACAAAAAAGCAAAATGCAGTCTCAAACATCTAGTCCACCAGAAGCAAGTGCAGCAGATATTGAAATAGAGGATCCCAAAAGTAACACACCAGGAACCTCTGAAAAGATAGCAAGTGAAATAAAAAAACAACTCCATGAGACCATAGAGGAAATCAAATTAGAAGTACTTTCCCATGTAAAGACAGAAATAACCACCTTAGAAAAGGAGTTGCTGAGTGCAGCTAAAGAAGAAATCAAGGAAAAAGTACAGGAGTATGGGAAACTGACTGGAACCTTGAATGAACAATATAGAAAACATGCAGAATTCATGAAACAAACTCAAAGAGAAACCCAAGAAACAATTCTATTCAAAGCTTGCAAAACTGCTTAAATGAAGCTGAGGATAGGATTTCGGACCTTGAGGACAGGATTGCAATTAGTGATCGTGAAAGGATAGAACTTTTAAAAATAACAGAGCAGCATGAAGTGACAATCCAACAGCTTCAAGATGATGCCAAGAGAAAAAATATAAGATTAATAGGCATCAGTGAAGAGGCAGGAGTCAATGCAAATGACGTAGCCAAAATATTCACAGAAGTAATAGACAAAAATTTCCCAAACATGGGGAAAGAATCTGATATGCAGATAAGTGAGGCATATAGAATGCCAAACAGTCACAATCAACATAAATCCACACCCAGATGCATAATAATTAAGATCTCAGACATGCAGCATAAAAACAATACTACAAGCTGTTAGAGAAAAGACACAACTCACCTACCAAGGAAAGCCCATTAGATTCACAGAAGACTTTTCAGCACAAACCCTCCAAGTCAAAAAGAGCTTGGAGTGAGGTTTTTCAAGCCCTAAAAGAAAATAACTTTTAGCCCAGACTGATGTACCCAGCAAAACTCTCATTCAAATCTAATGGAGAAACAAGATACTTCCATGACAAAGAACAACTGAAGAAATTCATGTACACCAAACCAACCCTAGAAAGAATGCTGAAAGACATACTAGACAGAGATAAAAATAACCACAATCCCCAAAACAACAACAGAAAGAAAACACCAGGTAGGACAAGCAATTAAATAAGGGGAAAAGCAGAAAGCAAACAACTGGAACATAGCATAGCAAAGTTGAGCCAGTACATATCAGTGATATCCATAAATGTAAATGGCCTCAATTCACCTATAAAAAGAAATAGACTGACAGAATGGATCAAGAAACACGATATGTTTCTTGTTGCTGTATCTGATATGTTTCTTGTTGTTGTTTCAGTATGCTGTATACAAAAGAAACACATCTGACCCAAAAGGAAACTCATAGATCAAAAGTCAAAGGATGGAAAACAGTATTCTATGCAACAGGAACCCAGAAAAAAGCAAGGGTAGCTATTCTATTTGCAGACAACGTGAACTTCAAGCCTAAAATGATTAAAAGAGATAGAGAAGGTCACTACATACTTGTTAGTGGAAAAATTCAAGAGGAAGAACTAACAATTATAAATATATATGCACCAAATACAGGAGCACCCAACTATGTAAGACAGATACTAATGGACATGAAAAACCAAATACACAAGAACACATTTATAACAGGGGATCTTGACAGTCCATTGTCACAGAGAGATAGATCAACTAGACAAAAAGCCAGAAAAGATATAACAGAACTGAATCGTACCTGTGAGCAATTGGATGTTTACAGAGTATTCCACCCAACCACATCAGAACACATATTCTTCTCAGCTGCACATGGGACAGTCTCCAAAATAGACCATATTTAATCCCATAAAACATACTTAAGTAAATGCAAAGGTATTGAAATCATCACATGCATAATATCTGACCATAGCACACTGAAATTGGAAATTAATGGCAAAATAAATTGCAAAACCTGCATAAATACATGAAAATTAAATAACAACCTTTTGACCAACCAGTGGGCTACAGTTGAAACTAAAGAAGAAATAAAGCAATACCTACAATTCAATGAAAACACAGAAACAACATACTATAATCTATGGGATGCAATGAAAGTGGTCTTAAGAGGGAAATATATAGCAATAAATTGTCGTATCAAGAAAACAGAATGAACACAAATAACCTAATGCTCCATCTTAAGCTTCTAGAAAAAGAAGAGCAAGCTAAACCCAAAGCTCAGAGAAGAGAGGAAATTGTAAAGATTAGAGCAGAAATCAATGCAATTGAAACTAAAACAATACAAAGAATTAATGAATCAAAAAGCTGGTTTTTTGAGAGAATAAACAACATTGACAAATCCCTAGCTAACCTTATCAAGAGAAAGAAAAAACCCAAGTTCATGTAATAAGAACTGAACAGGGGGAAATTACTACAGATCCCATGGAAATTAAAAAGATCATGAATACCTACTTTGAAAATCTCTACTCACATAGAGTGGAAAACACAGAGGAAATGGATAGATTTCTAGAAACATATGAGCTACCAAAGCTAAACCAAGAAGATATAGCAATTTTGAACAACCCAATATCAGCTATTGAAATTGAAAGTGTAATTAAAAACTTACCAAAAAAGAAAATCCCAGGTCCTGATGGATTCACAGCTGAGTTCTGCAAGAAATTTAGAGAAGGTCTGATACCAATACTCCTTAAACTCTTCAATGAAATTGAGAAGAAATCAGTCCTCTCTAAATCATTCCTGGAGTCAAGTATTACTCTGATACCAAAACCAGAGAAAGATCCAACCAAAAAGGAGAACTATAGACCAGTCTCACTAATGAACATTGATGCAAAGATTCTCAATAAAGAAGGAAGACAAGATGGCCAATCAGTGAGCAACAAAAAACAGAGCCTCCCAGGAGAAACAACTCATACGCTAGAATAAAATACCCTGGAGAGACCCAGACAGAGGGAGATGGATCCTCTTGACACAGGAAGAAATTAAAATGTAAAAAAGCTCATCAAATACGTTGGGACTACAACTGGAACAGCTGGACACAGTGTTTTTGCTGCAACTCGCCAATTTTGCAGCGGACTGAATTTACACCAGCCTGAATCCGCCACGGCTGGCAGAGCTGCCCAAACTCATTCCCACCACAACTCATTGGAATCAGAGCAGCACTGAAGTTGGGAGTTGGTAAGCCCGATGGAGAGTGGAGCCGGCAAAGGGACTTTCATTAATCCATGGTCAGTGCTGGGATTGGGACCCCCCCCCCCACGGAAAGGGCGCAATCAAATGGGCAACATGTTGGAATCTGGCAGGAGGAGCCTGAACTGGGAGCAACAGTGACCTCCGTTGGTTCCTCCCTCCCCAAAGCAGATTCGTGGGATTTGCTTGGACTGGGCCGTGCCCCTGGCTGGGACCCAGTGAGCCATCTCAAATTGATTCCCTGCGCCTAGCAAGCACTAACCGGGGGAAGGCCTCTGCAGTTTGGTTGGCCGAGTGGGGAGGGGCAGGCTTAGGCAGCTGCTGCTTGCACCTCAGTGATAAGAGCAGTCACAAGAGGGGGGAGGACCCTTGCAAATGTGCTTCAGAGGAGGCGTGGCCAACAGGAAAGGGGGCTGGGACCTGCAGTGTGACCTGTGTGGAGGAAGCCGGGACCATGACAGGAGAGAGAGGCAGGAAGAGGCCCCCAGCCCAGAACCCTGAGAGCCTTGATCCAGGAGAGGGAAAAACAGGGGTGACTGAGGGCAGCAAACACACAACAGCAGGCATGGCTTCAATGGACATTAAAAGATATCTTCGGGACCTTGTAGACACGCTCAAAACTGAAATATTAAATCAGGTAAAGCAAGATATAAGTAGAGTAATAAAAGAAATGCTCTTGGAACATCTCTCAGGAAGATACAGATGGTATAAGGAACACACAAAAAGGAGAGAAACATTCGATAGAGAATATAAAGAAAATATAGAATACATGAGGCAGATTCAAAGAGACTACCAGGAAATTAAAAATTCCATTGAAAGCTGGCAAAACTCCTTAAAAGAAACTAAGGATAGACTATCAAAACTTGAAGACAAGTTGGCAGTGTGTGATTATGAAAGATCTTTTAACAATAACAAGGAAACAGGCAGTAACAATACAAAGGCTAGAAGATGACAAGAGAATCTACAATTTAAGAATAAGAAATGTGAACGAAGAAGGAGGAATACATACAGGTGAATTACAAAGGCTATTTATGGAAATAATTAAGGAAAACTTCCCAAGTATGGGAAAAGAAAATGACATTTGGTTGTGTGAGGCATACAGCACTCCAGCCTCCTACAACCAAAACAGATCTACACCCAGACATATAATAATCAAGATACCGGAAATTCAATATAAAAACAATATCAAAAGCCGTCAGAGAAAAGAAACAGATTACCTATAAAGGTAAGCCCATCAGGATCATGGCTGACTTCTCCACACAGACCATCAGATCAAGAAGAGCTTGGAGTGAAATATTCCAAGCCCTGAAAGAAAATAACCTCCAGCCCAGATTGATGTACCCTGCAAAACTGTCACTAGAAATTAATGGAGAAACAAGATGCTTCCATGCCAAAGAGGAATTGGGTGAGTTTGTGACCACCAATCCAACCCTACAGAGAATACTGAAGGACATTCTAGAGAGAGAGAAAAAATACCAGGATTTTAGGAACAGTGGCAGAAAGGCCTCAACGAGTGGGGCAGGCAGTAGAATGAAGGGGAAAAGTAGACAAAGAGGCAGAAAAATAGCATAGCAGAAATGAGACAGAGAAGGTTGGCTATATAATCTCTGACATAGATGGCCTTGATATACACTATATTGTTAATAGTGCACCAGGATTTAAAAACCTACATTACTCACACTACTCTACTTAGATGTATTATATTCTGTTCCAATCATTCTACCTGTACTAGATTTGAGGGTACAAACAGTAATCCCGAAAATAACAGGATATAGTGCGGTAATCATCCTTAATTTCCTATTAAGTCAATCTAAAGCTCTGTAAAAGCTACACTGTTTTACCATAACTGATTGTAATCAAATCTGGTTTGTCAGATCACTGTTTTGTATTGGTAAATTTTATTCAAAGCTGTTATGATTGATGGTATCAAGTCTGAGAGTATAGGCAACTGCACTTAAGATGACAAGATTCACTAGAATATGAAAGGCAGGTAATATTGATTATTACCTGCCTTTGAAGTTTTATATTGTCTACAATGTTTTATTTTTTACTAAAATTGTTATGTATTGCTATATTCAATTATACTGCTATATTCATTTATGCCTGATGATATAGGCAATTCTATTGAAGATAATAAGAAACAATACAACAATCATTGTAGATCACATTGTACTGTGGTTTTATACGACTTTCTGGTTTCATGTTTTTATAGGAATTTGTTTTGTTTTATCTTGCTAAGTTGTTTTTCCCTCCAATACAGAAAGGATAGAAATACATATAGAGACTCATGTATGCGTAGCCATTTACACTCTCACTGTTTGACGATCTACTTTGTATGCTTTAATGTTGTAACTTGAACAACTATTTCTAAGAGGACAATGTGTAATTTATCAAGTAGTGATTTCTTAATGTTTATCTTTTTTCTGAAATTCTGTATTATCTCTACCCTTTACATGCTTTTTTTCTCTTTCCATAAAAATTAAAAAAAAAATGATTCTCAATAAAATACTGGTAAATAGAATGCAGCAAATCATCAAGAAGATTATACATCATGAGCAAGTATGGTTCATTCCAGGAATGCAAGGATGGTTTAACATATGCAAATCCATAAATGTAATACACTACATCAACAAGCCAAAACCAAAAACCACATGGTAATCGCAATACGTGGAAAAAAAGCTTTTGACAAAGTCCAACACATGTTCATGATAAAAACCCTTCAGAAACTTGGAATACATGGTGTCTACCTCAACCTTATAAAGGCCATCTATGACAAACCAACAGCCAACATTATACTAAATGGACAAAAACTGAAAGCTTTCACTTTAAAATCAGGAACAAGACAAGGATGTCCACTATCACCACTCCTTTTCAATATAGTTTTGGAAACACTAGCCAGGGCAATCAGACAAGAGAGAAATAAAAGGAGTAAAGATAGGAAAGGAAGAAGTTAAATTATCACTATTTGCAGATGACATGATACTCTATATAGAAGACCCAAAAAACTCCATTAAAAGACTACTAGAGGTAATGAACAAGTTCAGCAGTGTAGCTGGATACAAAGTCAGTGCTCATAAATCAGTATCATTCCTGTACACAAGGAAAAACTCACTGAGAGAGAAATTATGGAAATATCGCCCGTTGCAATAACATATAAAAAAATGAAGTACTTAGGAATCAAGCTAACTGAAAATGTAAAAGACCTACTGAAAATTATACTACACTGAAAAAGGAGATGGAAAAAGATATTAGAAAATGGGAGGATTTTCCTTGCTCTTGGCTAGGAAGAACCAACATTGTGAAAATGGCCATACTCCCCGAACTGTTATACAGATTTAATGCAATCCCAATCAAAATACCATTGACAAACCTCACAGATCTAGAGAAAACACTCCTGAAATTCATTTGGAAACTGAAGAACCCAAAATGTGTAATTGCTATTGTAAAAACGAGAGGAAAAGAAAGGGCTCTAAGGGATATAACTACATGTATGTTTGAGTGTGTGCAATAGATGAACATATTGCTGAATATTTGTTGGATCTTTGAGCAGAACTGTTTGCAGTCTCACTGTTTGTCGTCTATGTATCCGTTAATTTTGTAACTTGAACAGCTACATCCAAGATGACAATATGTAATTTATCAACTAGTGATTTCTGAATTTTCTTTTCTTTTTTTTCTTTCAGAATTCTGTATTGTTGCTACCCTTTTTTCCTTTTGATTTTTTTCCTCTTTAAATAAAAATTTTTAAAAAATGCATAATTACTATTGTAAAAAAGAGAGTAAATAGGAAGTGCTATAAAAGATATAACTGCATAAATATTTAAGTGTGTAGGACTGATAACCATACTTCTAAGTTCTTGTTGGATTGTTGAACAGATCTATTTGCAGTCTCACTGCTTGAATGTCTACTTTGTGTGCTCTAATTTTTCAACTTGAACAACTATTTCTAAAAGGACAATATGTAATTTATCAACCAGTGAGCTCTCGCTGTTTATCCTTTTTTTTTGAAATTCTGTAATATTTCTACTGTTTTTCTGTTTTTTTCTCTTTAAATAAAAAAATTAAAAAAAAATTAAATAGACTAGTTACTGATCTTTCTGAGGAAGTGATATTTCAGCCAAACCTGGATGATATAAAGGAGGGAAATGTTTGAATGTCTTGGTTAAAGGTAACAGGAAGAACAGTTACAAAGAAGTGGAACTAAGGGTAAATGTGTAAGTTCTAGAAGAAGAAGAAGAAGAAGAAGAAGAAGAAGAAGAAGAAGAAGAAGAAGAAGAAGAAGAAGAAGAAGAAGAAGAAGAAGAAGAAGAAAAACAGGAAAAGCACTGGGGAACATGTGAACAAGAGGTTGTGGCTTGCAGCTGGAGGAGAGCAAGTGGACACATGTTAGGCTCTGGCTGTGCCAAGGTATTGTAGGATTTTATGTAGGGAAGTGATGGTTGTGATTTCCTTCTTACAAACATAACTTGGGTTGCTGAGTTAGGAATGGGATAAAAATATGAAAATAGTTAGGAGGTGCTCATGGGAATCCAAGCAAAAGCATACATGTTGGGGTGTGCTAGAACAGCTACAGAGATAGATGCAGACACATCTAAAGGATTTGCTGGTGTCTTGGGAGTGTCAGGTGAAAAGAAAGGAGAAATCAAGGACAACTACTAGAGTTTTGGCTTGAGTAAGTTGGGATAGATGAAGAGATAAGAGTGGTGGTGGTGGTGGTGGTGGTGGATAATTTTGAAGGGTCCTGGGTGCACTTTATAGGAGGAACAGCTTGAAGGGAGAAGCAGAATGTACTATTTTGTCTTGCTTCAGGCAATAGAAATGTGCTGGATTTTAGAAATAAGGCTTCTTAGGACTTCAACCTCTGTCGTGATATCTGGAATCTTAGGGTAGGGAGAAGAACATTCAGTGATAGAAATGTTCCAAAATTCTAGAGAATGTTGGTTTCTTTGTTATTCTCATTTTCTTTCATTATACATGTATTCCTATAGACCTTCCTTCATGTAAAATGAATAAAGTTTGCAAATTTATGGAACTGAAAAAGTAATATCTTACAGTTTTATGAAATATATTTTGAGATACAATTTGTATTCTATAGAATTTGCCATTTCAAGTGAACAATTCAGTGATAATTTGGTACAGTCACAAAGTTGTACAACTATCACTACCACCTAAACCAGAGCTTTAAAAAAATCATGTAAAAAAACCTCTTGTGTCCATTAATTACTGCCATTCCCCTGGCATCTGCTAATATATATTGTATCACTGAGTATTTGCCTGCTATGGCTCTTTTATAAATGAAATTGTATTATACATGGGATTTTGTGATTGGCCTATTTTACTTAGCACAATATTTTCAAGATTCATCCTTGCTGTAACATGTGTTATCTTTCCATCCTTTTTTTGTGCCTGAAAAAAATATTTCCTTGATGGGTATAGCACATATAAATTAGTGTATTCATCACTTGAAGAATTCTTAGGTTGTGTGTGTATTTTGATTCTTAAAAATAATACTACTGTTAATATTTGTGTTTAAGTTTGCACATGTTTTCATTTCTCTTAGTTATATACCTAGAAATGGAATTAGTAAGAACTGCTCACCATTTTGAGGTAGCTAGAAATTTAGTATTTAAAATTGCTTTTTAAAATGTAATTAATTCATCTTAACTGACTGAGAAAGGAAGCAAGATTGGAAGGATTAGATAGGATAAAGTTGTGTATGTCACAAAAATATTTATAACAAGGTTCATTGGTGCATTAGTGAAAATTGGACAGAACTGGAAACTTCAGTATGTATTTATCTGAAAAAAATAAGTAAAATGTATGATATTCACATGGTAGAAGACTGTATTAGAAGTGTGTGTGTACAGTATTTAAATATAAATAATGTATATCTAATCTCAGCTGGGATAGATTTCCAAAAAATGACTTTCAGAATGCCATCACATATATAAGTCAAGAAAAATACAGAGTAAAACTTCATAGATGGCTCCTGGATATAAATACACACATGTATAAAAAAGGGATCAGAAAGTCCCCCAATCAATCTGTGGTAGTAATTGCTTTGCATTCTGACTTTTAAAATCCTTTTCATTTCTTTCTATATGTATAAATTATTTCCATCACAAAACTGTACATTTCCTTACAGCAAGAACTATATTCCCCAATGTTGATTTCCATTACCTAGCAAATAAAGGTAAAAATATATTTTGGAAAGATTAAATGTATTCTAGGCCACTTAAATTATTTTGGGAACAAGAACTGGTAAGGCCTATAAATAAATCATTCTCCCCTTTTCTGCTCATTGTCTGCGCTATCTTCATATTCTGTTAGTGTTGTTATAACATGAGGCTTGCAATTATAAGAGCAGTTTCATGTGACATGACATGCTAATAAAGCAGATGGTATGTGCAGATAAGCAGGGTTAAAGAGGTCTTTGCTGCAAAAGTCATTGCTGTCTCTCTTAAAGTATAGGGTATTTTATGATTTCTTAGACAATTTTATCTTCATTGCCAAGGTAGTGATTATGGATGATATAAATCTTTATGGCTTTGTTGTATCAGGTGTCAAATTATACAGCTTAGTCAGGTAATTATAGGAAGAAAGATGTCTGTAATCAGATCTGGAAGTAGTACTACTGAAAATTCTGCCTTTTGGGAAAGCATTGGTATCACTTTGTTCATATAGTGAAGGCGAGCTCTGTTGCCATTTTAGGTTTCTACCTCTTTTCTCTTTATTAACTCTACCCTGTGTGGCAAAAGCATGGCAAATTGCAAAATTCAGAGCTTTACAGTAATATGAGTGAAGTCAGTGTGGTTTTTATCCTCTTTCTCTGTGTGCTTCATGGGGTAACAAAGGTGCCAGCTCTTCTCCCCAGATACCTGCTGCCTTCAGGCAATGAGTAGAAGAACTGTTAGTTGGGCCTTTGGTAGGCCCAATCTGGCCTATGCTTTTCCTGGTGCTGTGTCTCAGTCTTCCCCTGGACAGGTAAATCATGCTGGCTTCCTCTGTAAACCTGAGTTAGGAGGAAGAACACAGGAAGCCCTACTTTGACATCAGACCTAAGCTGAATTCAGCAATACAGTTTATCAGAAGCTTTCAAATTTTCATGTTACCAAAGCCTCAATAAATTCATGTTTTGATTCTCATTTGTTTTGTCAGTTATTTGTGATATGCTCGGTTTGTCAGAAGCAAGAAAGATAGTGGATGAGAGCCATAATTCTAGAGATGGAGGTTTATACTCTGAATAATTTTACTTTTAAGTTACAGGGCGAATAGAACTGGTACACAGTCTGGTCTCTTTACCCTCATTTAGCTTGTGTTCTGATGCTTTGTCTTCCTTCATCCCTTGTCTGTTCATCTTTTAGTGTTTTAAGCTCTGAAGATTTCCTTCAGGCCCAAGTCCTTGAATGTGCAATTCTCTCTGCCTCTTTTTTTCTTATCCCTCTTCTGGTTAAGTTCTGCTAACTCTTCCAGCTTACATGTGACTGTCACCTTCTGTAACCCTCAAAACTATGTAGAGTTCTTCAGTGTACTATGTAGATATGCCGTGAGATGCACACTCATTATTCCTCTTACATTTGTATAAATTGTAATCAAAGATTTATTTATGCAATGATTTTCTTGCTTTCCTGAGTCTTCCTTATGTTGTTTTCACAGTGTGTAGTACAGTGTCTGGGACATGCTTGGAGGCTAACAGAGATTTATTGAGTAAAATAATCCAGCAGTGACATATGGCAGGTCAGCATCTGAAAGATAGCTGTTGGACATGGCAAGTGGAAATTATTGGATATTTTAGAAGGAATAGTTCTAGCAGAATAGTGAGGATGAAAGTAATGTTGTAAAATATATAATAAAAGCAAATGTTAATTACTACCAAAGATTGGAACACTTGCAAATGATTTCTCTGCAAATAACAATTTTTTTGAGTTTTGCTAATTTGGTAGATACTGTCAGAATCTGCTAGATTACAGTAAGATAAAAAAACAGACCCCAAGACATGGTGCCATGACTTCTTTTCTCAGTGGCCTGTCATAGAATGGAATGTTGACTATAGTACAAATAACTGCAAGCAGGCAGGTTAGATCACTGCACTTCAGAAAAAGCAAGGAATAACCCATATATTTCAGGTCTCTTGTGCTTATCACTGAGCCAAAAAGATACTTTTTTTTGTAAGACCAGTGGCATCAAAATATGTTTTCTTTCATCTCTGTGGCCACTGTGACTTGAAACACAATGTTAAAATACTAACTTTTCTATAACTACAGAATAATGTAGAAGTCCTGGTAGGATAGAAGTTGCCTTGGGGAGACTTATTTTTTTTTAATTTTTAATTTTTTTTATTTAGAGAAAATAAAACAAAAAAGGGGAGAAATAATACAGAATTTCAAAAAATAAGTAAGAAATCAACACTAGTTAATATATTGCTATTATACTTAGTATACTAATATACTAAGATTGTTATCTTAGAAGTAGTTGCTCGAGTTACAAAATCAAAACAAAACATGAACAATATTCTTTTTGATTAACAGAAAATTAATAGTATGGTTATCTATTTTGCACACTTAAACATACATACAGTTATGTGTATACCTACAAGTTGTTCTTTCCTTTTGAGCACTTTCTTTCCCTTTCATTATTACAATATCTGTTGTACATTTTGGATCTTATTACCCTTTCAGTTTATTTTTTTTTACACTCAACAGACAATATATTTACAAATGTACGTCTGGTTTATTTTAGTTATGAGTATAGTCTCAAGTTGCCTCCATTTATCTGTAAAAGCCTCAAGATCAGCCTTTTTATAGCTGAGTAATATTCCATTGTATAAAAATATCATATCTTTTTCATCCATTCTGCATTGATGAGCATGATGGTTGTTTCCAAGATTTAGCTATTACAAATTGTGCTGCTATAAACATGGGTGCACATATATCTCTGTCACATGACATTTTCAATTTTTCTGGGAAAATACCCAGGAGAAGAATAACTGGATTGAATGGAACTCCCAATCCTAGATTTTTGAGGAATCTCCACACTGATTTCCACAGTGGCTGCACCAGTCTATACTCCCACCAACAGTGGAGAAGTGTTCTTTTTGTCCCCACAACTTTGCCAACATTTGTTATCAATTGATTTCTTAATGGCAGCCATTCTTTGTGGTGTGAGATGAAATCTCAATGCTGTTTCAATTTTTTGAATAACCAGTGATGGTAAAGATTTCTTTATGTATTTATTTGCCATTTGTATTTCTTCATCTGGAAAGTGTGTGTTCATCTCAGATGCCCATTTTTGGAGTGGATCTTTGAATTGGGGGGCTTGATGTTTTTCAGTTCTTTATATGTTCTGGACATAAGTCCTTTGTCTGAGGGGTTGCTGGCTAAAATTCTTTCCCACTCCGTGGTTTTTTTTTTTTTTATCACTCTGTTGGTGATTTCCTGTGAAGAGCAGAAACTTTTCAATAATATGAGATCCCAGTTGTTGATTCTTTGAAGTGTTTCCCATGCAGTTTGAGTTTTGTTCATAAATTCTCTGCCTACCCCTATGTCTCCAAGACTTCTACCTACCTTGTCTTCCAGTAGGTTTAGTGTTTCTGTTTTAATATTTAGATCTTTGATCCATTTTGACTTTAGTGCACGGTGATAGACATGGGTGTAGTTGCAGTCTTCGGCATGTGGAAAGCCAATTTTTCCAGCACCATTTATTAAAGAGGCTGTCGTTCTTCCAGTGAAAATGTTTAGCCCCTTTGGGTGGCCAAGTGTCTTTGTATTTGTGTCTGCATCTTCTAATCTATTCCATTGATCCTTATGTCTTTTCTTTTCTTTTTTGCCAGTACCATGCTGATTTTTATCACTGAGGCTTTGTAGTATAATTTCAAGTCAGGAATTGTGATGCTTCTTGCCTTGCCTCTGTTGCCCAGAATTGCTTGTTATTTTAGGTGTCTTCTGGTTCCCAGTGATTTTTAGGAATGTTTTCTCTAGATCTGTAAGGTATGTTAGTGGTATTTTGATTGGGATTGCATTAAATCTGTATAACAGTTTTGGGACTATGGTCTTCTTCACAGTGTTGGTTCTTCCTAACCAAGAGCAAGGGATATCTTTCCATTTTCTAATGTCCTCTTTAATCTTCTTTTTAAGAGTAGTATAATTTTCAGTGTATAGGTCTTTTACAGTCTTTGTAGGTTGATTCCTAACTATTTCATTGTTTTGGATGCTATTGTGAAAGGTGTTATTTCCATAATTTCTCTCTCAGTGAGTTTTTTGTTCCTGTATAGGAATGCTATTGATTTTTGAGTGTTGAGTTTGTATCCAGCTACACTGCTGAATTTGTTAATTAACTCTAATGGTCTTTTGATGGAGTTTTTAGGGTCTATGTGGAGTATCATGTCATCTGCAAAGAGTGATAATTTAACTTCTTCCTTTCCTATCCTTATTCCTCTTATTTCTCTTTCTTGTCTGATTGCTCTGGCTAATGTTTCCAGTATTATATTGAATAGGGGTGGTGATAATGGACATCCTTGTCTTGTTTCTGATTTTAGAGTGAAAGCTTTCAGATTTTGTCCATTTAGTATAATGTTGGCTGTTGATTTGTCATAGATGGCATTTATCAGATTGAGGTAGATACCATCTATTCCGAGTTTCTGTAGGGTTTTTTAATCATGAACCAGTTTTGGACTTTATCAAAGCTTTTGCTGCATCTCTTGAGATGATCATGTGATTGTTGTCTTTGACAATGTTGATGTGGTATATTATATTTATGGATTTGCATATGTTAAACCATCCCTGCATTCCTTGGATAAATCCCATTTGATCATATGTACAATCTTCTTGATGATTTGTTGCATTCCATTTGCCAGTATTTTATTGAGAATCTTTTCATCAATGTTCATTAGTGAGTGTGGCCTATAGTTCTCCTTTTTGGTTGGATCTTTCTCTGGTTTGATATCACAGTAATACTGGCTCCAGGAATGAGTTAGGGAAGATTGCTTCCCTTTCAGTTTCATTGAAGAATTTGAGGAGTATCGACATTAAATCTCTAAATTTCTTGTAAAGTTCATCCGTGAAGCCATCAGAACCTGGGCCTTTCTTTTTTGGTAAGCTTTTAATCACATTTTCAAATTCAGTAGTTGATATTGGGTTATTCAAAATTGTTGTATCTTCTTGAGTTAGTTTTGGTAATTCATATGTTTCTAGACATCTGTCCATTTCCTCTGTTTTCCATCCTATGTGAGTAAAGATTTTCAAAGTAGGTATTCATGAAATTTGAATTTCCATGGGATCTTTAGTAATTTCTCTCTTTTCAGTCCTTATTGCATGAATTTGAGTTTTTTCTTTCTTTTTCTCTATAAGGTTGGCTAGAGGTTTATCAATTTTATTTATTCTTTCAAAAAAGCAGCTTTTTGATTCATTAATGCTTTGTATTTTTTTAGTATCAATTGCATTAATTTCTGCTCTGATCGTTATTATTTCCTCTCTTCTGAGTTTTGAGTTGTACTTGCTCTTCTTTTTCTAGAAGCTTGAGATGTAGCACCTGAATTCCTCCTGCAGAGCCTGTTGAATGAGTCCTGTATTTTCCTAGGCTGAGTAGCCTAGCAGTACTGATGTAAGTCAACCCTTAGTACCTGCTGTTACTATAACTTTAGGCTGTTCCTGGCAGCTAAATCTGCCTGTCTGTAGTGTTTACCTCAGCTGGACCCTACTGTGTCACTGCGTGTCTCTTAAACCCTTTATTTTCTTTGGCTTGGGTGGGCCTTATCAGGACTGTCCTCAACACAACTGGTGTTCTCTGTATGGCGGAAGGATTCACCCACACTCTTGCCATGCTCACCAAGGTCCTACTGCTGGGGAGGACTTTGCTCCTGCTCCTGTTTACCCACTGAGGTCCTCTATTTGAGGAGGAAACTCACCACACTGTTCCAAGCCTGCTGAGGTCCTCTGTATGGATGAGGGGTTAATGAGTCTCTCATCAACCCAGCAGGTTATTCTGCAGACTTCCAGGGTCCGGGGGTCAAAGGGGAGGGTAGCCAATGATCTGCAGCTGTCCTCGGTTCTGAGGTCGAGGGAGAGGGGCAGCTAATGAGCCACAGCTGTCCTATGTTCCGGGTCAAGGGGGAGGTGTAGCCTATGAACCCTGGTTGCCTGAGGTTCCCAAGTAGAGGGGGCTTTGGGAGACTTATTGTCACGACCTTTCATATATTTTTGGAGATTCTCAGGGAAGATGTGTGGACAGTGCTGTGCATGGTTCCAGAAGTAAATTTAAGAAAACAAACAATAAACACATATACACTTTGGGCAAGCCCAACCCTTCCAAATGGTTCATGTGTCTTAATTCAGTCCTCACAGCAAATCCTGTGAGAAAGCTGCCCTTACTCCTTTTTATGTATCAGGAAACAGAAGCTCAGAGAATTTAAGTAAGTTACCCAATATGTTAGCATTGGGATTTGAATCCAAGCATCTGCTTTGAGAATCTGTTTTCTTACTGATGAGATTATACTGCATCTCTGTGGGCGTGGCTTATAAAGTCAGTGCTTGTGACTGACTGCCCTTCCTTCTTCTGTCTTCTCCTGCTACTCAGGGTTTCATTTTATCTTTCGAGCATCTGTTCCAGTGTAGAGCATTTGCTTCCAGTGTAAGTATATTAGGAACCCAGATGTCTGTGGGGAGTTGCTGTTTTGGAACATGTCATGATCTCTGGATAGCAACATCCCTTCCATAGGATTCTTTTGCTGCAGGAGCTCATTGAGGATGCTTTCGGTCTTTGAATGCTTATTAGATATGTAGGTCATCTTTCACAATTTTGATCATTCAGAAAAGTATGTCCCTAGTTTTGACAACTGACTTACATGTGTACTTTCAGAACATAAAATGATTTTAACTTGATAGCTACCTGTATATGCATTAAGTAGTGAAGTTCCCAATGTTTGAGAAATGCACTCTATTAAAAGAGAATTAACAGCTTTCTTGAAAGAACAAAACTAAGCTCAGCATGGCCTAGCAGTAATCCCTGCCTAGAAGTTCCATAATCAAAAGGGCAAAATGTGGAAAAGCAAAGATAAATAAGCAAAATTAGAAAATATGCAAAGCCATTAGAGATGTCCCAGTGACTCAGAAGTAGGTAATAATGAGAAATACATCCAACCCCTGAAATTGTGAGAAGTAAAACCAAAGCTTCAGATTTTTGAAGTATTTCTCTGGTGTTTGAACCTCCTTGTCAGTGGCAGACTAAAGAATCTACATAGTTATATGTAAAGAAGAGAATGCCCTGGGGTAAAAAAACCAAAATACTATTAATACTCACTTTGTTAGCCTTTAAATTTGAAAGTATTAGGAATATTATATCAGGATTAACAATATTACCATACTACCTTTAAAAATTTCCCATTCCTTTTTTTGACTAGGTGAATTTGAAAGTATTGTTCAACCTAAAAGATAGGTTAGGAGACATAGCATTTATTTATCATAGTTTGATGGATTGCCAGCAGCAGGGAAGATGTTAAATGAAGTGCAGATGGTTTTAGTACCCTTTGATTTTTCTTTTTGCACTTTTTTCTTCTCATTATTTTTCTTTCCTACCAGGAATCACTTTACTGTATGTAGGAGAGATTTTTACATAGTTAGGTGCTAATGAACACTTCTCCCTGGCCCTTGCATTGTCAGTGTTCCTGCCTTATTTCACTTGTAAGGAACTTGCTAATCTTGGGGTAGAGGTGAAGGGGAGATTGTACTTCTTTTTGGGATTTACTTGGTTTCCTATAGAGGCTGGTATGTGGCTCAGCAGTGAATAGAGTTATGGAAAGTTGTTTTCAAGAAAGAGAATGTTATGTCATTATATTTCTTTTTCAGTTAAAGAGACTCTTCATGGAAGAATTCACCACATCTCAAGAACAGCTTCATTGTTTTGTTGTTTTCTTGAAGGAGAAAAACAAAGTTTTTTATCAGTACTTTTTTTGGGCAACAAATTTGCTTTACTATATCACCACCCCTAGTTCAATTTACAATTTATCACAGTTATAAATTGGGTTCACAGTTACTAAAGCTTTTAACACATTGATATTTCTCACTTCTGGGAGGCTTAAACCAGAGTGATACATACCCGACTGTCTTATTAGACAGTTTTTTATTTATTTTATCAGTAAAAAGACTGATAAAAATGATTTGATCCATTTGTGCCATCTGTGGTACACGCTACCCGATGGGGGCAGTCATGCATGTCACATCATTGGTTCGAGCTAGCAGTAACATGTTAAAACTACAGTTTTGTAGTTTTACTTTCTGATAGAAAACTTTTTAACTTACATATTTCATAAAACTTTTTAAAAATTTCAGATTGATAGTAGTTTTGATGTGTAAAGTGTAATTACTTTATAGTATCATGCTACCATCTGTAAATGAATTACTTTGTGAAATGCTGTCAATAGAGAATGAACCTTCTATGTTGGATGTCTGACATTAAATGCTATCATTAGGCAATAAGAGATCTTTCTGTCAGCTCTTTATTGGTATGGTGTTCTTGTGGATTTGACATTGGGTGTTGTATCAACACGTCACTCCTGTTCCTTAATTTTGTGAAGTATTGTGGGTTTATGAGAACCTGCTTTCAGAATAATTGAAGAACAGCAGCTAGTCCTCCTTCTGTCCTGCCTTGTTTCTAGGCCTTGATATACTTTTAGAAAGGGTCAAAATTCTTTTTAAGATGAGCTATGAATAAAGATTCCTTTCATTGAAACCAGTTGCTTCTTCCTTAATTCCACAGAATCTGTTCAGTTTCTTATGACTAGGCATGACTAAAGAGGTAGCTTAGGTTTTACTTTGGGTCCACGTTGGATATGGCAGGAAGTACATTTGAACTGAGTCAAGAGAATTTAGGTTTAATGAATTTGTATTATGATAGTCTGTACTGATATTAAAAAGGAGTGGTCTGAATATGGGGAAGAATTCTTGGAGTTGTCATAGCTGCTGAGTGAGAGAGTTGAGTGACAGAATTGATAGTGTCTGCAATCCCAGCTCTGTGGAGGCTGAGTTAGGAAGATGACAAGTTTGAGCCCAGGTTGGGCAACTTACCAAGACTCTGCCTAAACATAAAAAGGGCTAGTAACGTAGCTAATTACAAGGATTCTGAGTTCAGTCCCCACTAACACAAACAAAACCAAAGAAAAGGAACTAAATCAGAAGACATAATACCTGATTTCAGCCATCATCAGCAAAAAATTTATGACAAGATTTCTTAATTTCAAAGTAAAGAAAAAATCTGTAACCTTCTAGTTAGAATATAAAGTTATTTTCAGGTGGAAGAGGATCATCAGCTCCAGGAATTTTATTTGCAGCCAAACTACTATTACTTACGTATTTACAGGATCAGTGTAGTACTTATCCATGTTGTTATTCTGACTGAATAATTTCAGAAAAAAGTTTTAGAAAACTTTAGGCACTGGCAAAATCTGGGGTGGAAAACCTGCACTATGTATTAGAAAAGAATTATATGCAACCAGTGGAACTTGAGTTAAATCTAAATAAATATTAACAGATTGTGAAGATAAATGGATTCATTGACACAAAAATATGAAACAACCTACTTTTAAAAATAACATTGGACTTTCTTTTAAAAGATCAAGTTAGTTCTTTTTGAGACTGAGTTTGCATGCTTCCCTAATTGTCTGAAAAACCTTCTCTGGCAGTGTAGCAGTTAGGCAGGCAATGAAAGCCATAAGAAAAGTGGAGCATTTGTAATATGGGAGGTGACATGACTGTTAGATTCTAGGGATTAATACCAGTAACAATTGATCTGATTTTTAGAATAAATCATTAAAAATAGAAAACTTTTATTGGCTGTTGCAAATTCTTGTGCTTAGTACTTTATTTTTGTTATCTCATTTCATTCTGCATATTTTTGAGGATATTGAAATAGAAAGACCAGTTTTTTATACCTGCAAAAAGTGCAATTAACATTCATTGATATTATAGATACATTAATTTGTAAGTGATTAAAAATTTTCTCTGTAACTCTTAAATTAGAAAGCTCATTGAGTAATCTTAATCAATACAGAGTTGAAGGAAAACTGTTGTTTACCTGTCATGTAAAGAGAAAAGGATATATTTGTTGCTGAGAGCTGTCACCCTTTCTATGAGAAAATTTAAGTGCAAATGATTCCAAGAATATGTTTCTTCATTTTGGTTTGGTTTATGTCAGATAGTAGAAAAAAGTAAAATTTGTATTGATTAACCAGGCTATGAGTTTTCAGTTCTAGAAGAGGGAAATATATAATTTGTATGAGTCCTATCAAAAGAACAATGAAGTTTTGAACAGTTGGTAGAGTAGGGATGATTGACTCCTCAACAGAGAGAATTTCTTGAGATAAGCAGGTTTTTGTGATTTCATAAGATAGATTTTTTTGGAAGGGGCAATAGGATCATAAAAACAATAATTTCAAAATGAAAAGTAAATCGAAAGACCCTGAATTATGTTTTAATCATGGAACCAATTACTTTTTATATTTTTTCATTTTTATTTTCTATAAAGAGAATCCTAAATATACAGGAGGTATATTTCTAGGTTGTACTGCATTATAGAGAAGTCACTAGTTCAAACTGATGTTAATTTTTCTTTTGATAATGGAAAGAAGTAACAGAATTTTTTAGGAGGCCAGATGATCCAACAGACACTGTATCAATTTCTTGGTAGTGAAAAGTATAATTCAGCTTTGTAAAATTCTGTTATTTGTTCTCTGTATATAATATAAATAGTAAAACCATTGCTTTGTTGTTTTGCCTACACATGTTGTACAATAAACAAATGGTTCTTGATAAATAACGTACCGATTTAATTTCAGGGATATTATTTTATAGCTTATTTGGCACAAAATTATAAAAGATACATTATCTTATTCTTAGATGTGTAGTAACTGAAATACCTTGCTGTCAGTATTTGGTATCTTTTTAGAATGAATCTTTTATTTGGAAACATAACCTTGAGTACTTAATCTTAGTTATATCCCTTCAATTAGAACGGGTCTTTGAATGTTGTGGGCTATTTTGGAGAATTCATTCATATTGATGCAAACAATAGGCTTTAATATGATTATGGAAAGAAAAATGAGATATTATGAGCACATGTTTAATTTATAAGTTTTATTGTATTAATCTCTTTTTTTGTATATATAGTCTGGCTAATATGGTTTCATTTTCTAGGAATTTTCCTTCAAAACAAAATGTATTTAATTCTTAGAAAAATAAAACCTAAAATATTTGAGAACAGTACAGTGTGTTTTCATGTTTTTGAAGTCACAAGGGTTGATTGAAACAATTTCTAGCCAAATCAACTGTTTATTAACTAATGTAGTTCTTACATCCTGTCCTTTCTATAATATGAGTAATCAAACCTTGAGGTCAGTGGTTTTTCTTTCCTCACAGTCAAAAACTTTTTAGGCTTTTTGGAAAAAAGTGGTATAAATATAAGTACTACTAAAATAAAGGAAAAAAAAAACTTCTATTTTTTTCCCCTGTAAGCTGTTGCTCAACAGTTGAATGATATCAGAGAGACAGGACGGTTGTTATCCACTTAGGATACTGATTTATTCTTTTACAGAGGCAGATTTATGGCTTTTATCTGTTAAAGACTTTTATGAATGACTGGTATAAGTCAAAATTGAGTGAATATTTTCCCCTTTGAACATAAATCAATGATTGGGAGTTTGATTTCTGAGTAACTCTTTGGTAACCCATTTAAGTTGTTATGGTCTACCAAGTTCTTGTACTTTGGCATAAGCTGAATAGCTAAAATATAACTTAAAGCATAAATTTTTTTTCTTTTGTTAGACAGTTGTAGAATTCACCAGTCATAGACATCTATAAATAATTAAGTAAATAGACTGGGAAACAAATTTGTAGGAATCCCATTAATAGAAATGAACAGTACAGCTGTATTCATCTTTTAGGCAGGAGAGGGAGAAATGGAAAAAATATAACAGTGAAAGATCCTTATTATGAGATGCATCATTAATTATGGAAACCAAGCTAATAGAAAATTTATTTCTAGGACATTTGAAGACCGGAGATTTTTTATTGAAAGTTCTAGGAAAGTGTATATAAAAAAACAGCCCACAACCTTTTGAATACTATACTTTCCTGAAACTTCCTTAAAGGGGTAGGTATCTCCTTAATAACAGAATACTGTGTAGACAGCCATGGCCTATGGAGAGAGGAAAGCTAGAAATTGGGTAGTTTTATGCAGTAAGTTTAGGAAAACAAACCAGACACTGGAAGAAATGGCCCCAAGGAGGTTAATCAGACAGTTTATTACACTGCTGAGCTTCTGACTAAGATCTCTCCCAAACAGCCAGAGCCCCACTCTGCAGGGTTTGGGGCTTTTAAAGGGAAAGTGAGCCAGGGAGGTACATAGGCAGACTTGGCATATATGTTTGGAGGGTTGGATGATGCCATGGGTTGCTGAAGCAGTTTAAACTTATCAGGTTATATCATAAGGCTATTAGTTATACAAATTATGGGTTATACAAAGGAAAGAATGTCCCATTACATTTTAAGTTCCATTGTAAGACCATCAGTTACACAAGGGCAGCAAAGATGGGTTTATATAAAAGAAGTTTTCCATTATTGGACCTGCCAGACATGTCCATTTGCTCTTGATGAGCATCCTGGACAGGCTTGCATTAAAAATTTTAATTTTCCCCCATCAATATAGTTGGTCCTTTCTATCAAAGAGCTCTGCATCTGATTTCAGTCAACTACAAATTAAAAATATTTGGAAAAAATTGTATGTGTCCCAGACATATACAGACTCTTTTTTTCTTGTCATTATTCCCTAAGCAATACAATATAGCTCTGTGTCTTGCATTAATATTATACTTAATATTATAAGTAATCCAGAAGTGATTAAAATATATGGGAGGATGTGTGTAAAGTATATGTAGACCATGCTCTTTTACGTAACAGATCTGAGCCTCCAAGGATATTGAGGAACAACTGTATTTTCATGTATACTATTTTTCTCTCTTACGAAATTATTACACTATCAGTGGCAGCTTATACCTGAAGGAGTTAGCAGATGTGTGGATTTTTAAAAATCTCAGATATATGTCATTTGTTTATCCTCCCCTATTTTCATTAAGTTGTATTAGTTAATCATGGAAGAAAAGACTAGGCCATAGACGAAGAATTGCTCTTGGAGAAGAGAACTTTTACAACATAGGAAGAAGACTGTAGTGGTTCTGTGGTCTCAGTACAGCACAAAACAATTGCATTCAATTAGTAGGAGAAAGGAAAGCAACCAGGTATGAAGGTTCCACGGCATAGGAAGGCCAAGTGCAGGATGACAGGCCCAGGGTAGAAAGAGGATGACTCACTGGAGTAGGAGGTAATAAGGGATCAGGGGTGGTTCTGAAGTTGGACAACTTGACTGCATCCAACAGCACTCTTCATAGCTATCCCAAAAATGATCCCATCTCTACCCTTCACTTTCCTTCTCTCCAAATGCTCAGAATAGGAGAACCTGCTTCCTCAGTTCCTTACAGTAATTCCCTGAGTTAAGACGAAGATATAAATCCCTTGGGACAGTGCTGGCATGTTGTGTTCCACAAATGTCAGTGAACTGTGGTCAGGCATTTGCAGCCATTCTCAACTCTTCTCTCTAGTCACCAGCTTTGGTCAGTTCCACATTTAAATGTTTTAAAAAGATTGCTTATCTTCTCCATCCTAAGAGCCAAAGCCTTAGTGACTTTTACTGCCCTAAAGAATTAATTCAGTTTTTTCCCTTGGTCAAAATTTGCTAAAATTCATCCTGTACAATATGACAAGTTAATTTTCTGTTGATTTTGCCTGCCACTCTCCTTAAATCCCTTCAGTGGTTCTCAGTCATCCTGAAGGAATTTATAATTAGTTTTCAGTATTAAAGGTATAAAAGTTCTTCAGACTTTAGCCTTTGTGTACCTTCCCAACCTTTATCTCTCTACAAATAATTTATGAACATCCACTGTTCCAGTGCTTACTACAACTTATATACAGGCACTTCTTGCTTTGCACAGTAAAACAGGGCTGTAATAATGATGGTGAGGCTGAAGTTCTATGCAGAGCAATCATAATCAAGAAAAATTACTATTTCTAGGACCTTTAAAAGTCTTTGTTGAAATATTTAAAAACTCTTGGTTATAAATTCACAGGGAAATTAAAAAGTGGGGAAACTAATATTAGCACATTGTAATGTAAAACATTAGAAACAATGAAAATTGAAAACTTATCTTGAGTAGTTTGAACAGTATTTGCCTCCTTCATCTTGTCATAAAACACAATATGGAGGAAGCATCTTTTCTGTGCCTTGGTGGATTTCCATAATCCTTCCTAAGTTTGGAGAAGCTTGCAACATTTTATCCCTAGTGCTTTTTGTGTCATGATCTTTCTTCTGGAGTTTTCTTTTATGTGACTTTTTTCCTGTCATCATTTCCTGGATATCTTCATCCTTTTGCTATTTCTGTTAAGTTACCTTCACTAAGTCCCAGTGGCTATATATTCAGTGCTTCAAATGGCAGGTTTCAGCACTCTCAGCTGTTTTTTCCTCGGGCTTCGTTTATGTTTGATTAAACTTTCACTTCTGGAATAGCTACACTAGCAAACAAGCCCAGTCTGGGAACCAGTGCCATGGACTGGGAACAGCTAGATTCAAGCCTTTCCCCATGAGTCAGCACCATTCATGGACTGGGGACAGAGAGAACAATGGCTGTACCAGCAAACAAGCTCAGTCTGAGAACCAACACTATGTGCAGGCTGCTGCTGAACTGGGAACAGCAGACCACCACAGCCCCTTCCAGGATGCCGGCTGGCAAACATGAAGCACCACCCTCTCCCCATAGCGACTGGCCTATCCGGAGAAACATAGGTTGTAATGATAGTTACCAAGGTGAAATGCAAGTGGATGCTTGTGGTGTTTTGGTGTTTCACTAGCATTGTAGGCCTAGGGCCAGTGATCTGATCATAGGTTCAGATCATGGTATTCATACACAGTGTGGCATCTAAGGGATCTCCTTCTGAGGGTTGTAGCCATTGTTGATTCCCTATCATCTTGTTTTGAGGTCCTATATCATTTACGTTGTTTTGTTGCATTGGGTTTTATTCTCTTTTGTTTTGTTTGATTATGTTAAATCCGATGGCAGGAGAAGCTGTTTCAAGGATAGCAAGTTTTATTATGCTAACAATTTTGGATTTACTATTGGCTTGTTTTGAAATCCATTATTGCCTTTGTTGTTTTGTTTTCATTGTTTCTATTCTATTCTGTTGTTTCATTTTTACTATGTCTGAAGTTACCTGCATCTATTTTGAAGACATCAAAAAGCATTATGGTACATATTATTGATTTCATAATTTTTGAAGTCCTGTGTCTCTTACACTGGTTTGTTTTGATTGGTTTTATTTTGTTTTATCCTCTTTAAAACAAAAAAAATTCACTTCTGGTGTTACTGTCCCCCCACCCCTTTCATCTTGGTCACTTGCCTCTTTGCACTATCCATTTTTATAAAAAGAAATTTTGGTTTATCACTTGATAACATAGAAGCAACACAGCTGCAGCCTTTGCTGTCTCTGTACAAGCTAAAATGCCCAGCAACCCATCACTGACAGGCTTTGATGGACCATGAGACACATATCTCATTTATGTGGTGATTGTACACTATGAAGTTTCTCTTCTATGAGATTATCATGGTTAATATGCTCAAGTAACTGACATTTGAACTTTGTTATTGAAAGAATGATGTTATCCAAGTAGAGATAACTGGTATTTGTATGTATCTCAGAACTTTGCAAAGCAGGGACTTCATGAATGGTGTAACCATTTCACAATTGAAGAAACTGAGTCTTGGAAAGGTTAAATGACTGCCTTCAGTCACATAGCTAAAATGTGGCAAGGGTCCATTAGCATAACATTTTAAGCATCTCTGGCTTTTAATATTCTAAGGAAACATAATCCGTCTCTTTCTGTTTTTGTCAAAGAAAATACTGATTGAGTCCAAATTATAAATAGATTGTCTTTGAAAAAATGGATTGGCATTTCTAATCAGGTCTGCAGCCTTGGAGGGACTCTGTCTCTGCTTAGCTCACCTGACCATATGAGATTGCCAGGGCTGGCATCAAAAGCTAATTATTGTACAAAGCCATGGGCAACATACCAGCTCTTACATGATTCTTCTTGGAATGAAGGCAGACTCTTCAGTCTTGGAGTGAAGAAGGAACCAGCTCAGAACAAATGAAAACTCCCTGAGAAGGATAGGAACATCACAGGGCATGTGTGGTGATATTAAGTGACCTGACCTTCAGCTGCCAGGATGCAGGTATAGGTGGATAGGTGTAACACTTCTCTGTTCATTTCATCTAGCCAGCTTGGAGTAGTGTCCACAGTAAGTAGTTGAATCTAAGTATGAATCTAAGTTCAGCTTCTAAGATGTTGAGGAGGCGCAGTTCAGACTATCTAGCATTGTTAAGAATACAGGAGACAGATGTAATGCAGAGATGGACTAAAACGACTAAGACTCAGCCCTAGAAAGATGAAGACTGAGAACAAAAAGTGATAAAAAATTGACATTATCCAGTGTTTCTGAGATGCAGGACTTTGTGTATGGCTGTTACTTATATAGTAGTGTAATTTTCATAAAGTTCATATTAGTCGGTGTTATGACTGGTATTTTAAAGATTAAGAAATTGAGCTAAGTAACCTGTCTGAAGTCATAGAGCTAGTAAATAAAAAAGTTGTTTTTTTTTTTTTAAACCTAGACTTTTTTAAGTATATCACATAGCTCTTAAGTGGAAGATATTAAAGCATTTTTATTTTTATTTTATTTTTTAAAGCATTTTTAAAAGAAAAATATTTGAGGAGTGTAGATGTCATGTTTGATCATGTACTACTTATTTTATGGATCTTAGGATGTACCTTTCTGTAGAAATAATGTCTGAAATGTGATTTGATACCCAGGACATACCACAAAATCCTATTTTATTTGCTTTTCTATATGCATCTCTGTATTTTTCTAAGTGTTTACAATGCATGTAACCATTACATAAAATATAGGAAAAAAAAACCCTGGGAATAGTGGAAACTCTGCGTTTTGCATTGAGATCACCCTTCTTAACAGCAGCCTTATTGATAATTGGTAGGACCAATAAAGTGTTAGATGTATACATCTGCACAGAAATGGCATTTCTGTTCATTTCTGTTTGTAAGAGGAAGAGCCATTTCAGTGCCAAATTCTCAGGTGTTCTAAATGTGGTAACAAAAGAACTTGGTGCGGTCTAGATTCATTTTCTCTGCTGTTGTAGATATCTTTAGTAGACTGCATTTTGGGTATTGGAACTCTGTCCTAATCAGTAACTAAATTTCATTGAGAACAAGAAATAGGAACCAACTCAGAAACACCCCAGTTCTAAGGTTGGGGGGTCTTTGACACTCACATTTGCCAAAACTGGCAAGGGGCACTTCTGTAGATGCCCAGGGATCTCTTTCTGCCTTGTCTCCTCTCTGTATCTACTTTTGCTTGTGTTCCAGTGACCACTAGAAGCAAACTTCTGCATGAATGTCAACATTGTTCCTCTTTTTGATGGCTGACTTTCTTTAGACCTCTGAGTATATGATCCTGTGCATCTTGTGTGACTGTTACCCAGTTTGTGATTTTATATCCCCTCAGTTTCAGTGACCAGCAGATTCTAAGAAGAGTCTGAGATTTGATTCCAGAATCCCAAAAGATAGGGTAACTGGCTTAGTGGGAGGCTAGGATGCCAGTGCTAACTTGATATCCATGAACAGTTAGACATCTATCACTAGTACAGTTGTCAGTGCCTATGAGGTCTGAATCCTGCCCTGTGTACCACTTGCAAGGAATCATTCCTCTGTTGGAATGGAATGAAATAAGAATGGAACTGCCTGCTGAGTTTTGTTACTCACCTGTATTTAGCTTTTCTGTTTCTGGCTGTCTTTTTACTACTTTAATACTAAGAACACATACATCCTGTGCTTCCAAATGAAACTTTCGCATCCAAGGTATCCTCAACAATAATGAGCTTCCAAAGAACTATAACACAAAGAAAGACCAGGAGCACACTTTCTCTAAAAATACGGAATATTTTTTTTCCAGGCACATTTATCTACCTTAATAATCAGAGTCCTAACAGCCTGCTGGTCCTTAAGGTGATTAATCTGAAAACATATACACTAGCACGGTCTATGATTTAAGTCACATTCTGTGCTGCTTCGTTGCAATAAAAGGTATCAAAGGTGAATACCAAATCAATTTTTCAGTATTGTCCTTGTAAAGGCAGTCCATTAAATGCTGAATGGAAGAATCAAACTTTTATGGTAATCTTTTATTGTAATCTATTTTAAGTTCAGTCAGAAAGGCAGCGTGGCTCAATGGTATAAGGGGAGAATAGGAAATTTGCAGCTCTGAGATATAATCTGTTCTACACCTGACAAGATTTGTGACCTTGAGAAAGGACATTAATCTCATCTATTTATTCTGATGTAAAATGGGATCTACCCAATAGAAATACATATGCATTCAGATTTGAGCAAACTAAACAATAAGATTTTATACAAATCTGGGGGTTTTGGTTTTTTTGTTAAATCAGGATCCTATGCTGTTTAAAGATTCTCCAGAGACCCAGTATCTTCCTAATTATTCCAGTTGTCATTAACAACAATTAAATTTATACATACCAGGTTTAAAATAACATCTTGTGGATGGAGTGAAATAAAACATGATTTCTTGTTTTATAGAATTATGGTGAGAATTCTGAATCTGTATGAAAAACTTTAAGAACAATGCTTTTTAGGCTGTGGTAAACAACGTTGCCGTATCCTAAATTTTGGGGTGAACCTTTCCCAGCATATGAGTGACATTAGCTCCAATTTTGCTACATGTGGGATGTGGCATTGACTTCAGTGTCATCACTTCATCCTAGCACTGTGACACTGCTGAGTTAGCGCACACAGGCTCCATGTCATCTTGCCCCAGCTGAGAATGACTGTAGGCAGTTTCATTTATCTACTGCTGCTAGTATCTGATGTGGCAGTATTGAAGGATTGACTTGCACCACAGCAATCTTATTCCTACTTGTGAATTAATTCTCTAGAGGGCAAAATATCCTAAGCACAAATGGATAAACAGGCTCCAAGACTTAAAGTAGTAGGAAAAAATTGTAGTTTGTCATATATTTGTGTTGAATTTATGTAACAGTCTTAGTTATTTAAAAGAATGTTATGATAAGGGAGAAATATATTTTTCCAGGTTTTACATAGAAAACTCTTAAAACAGAGTTTCAGTGGAGACAGACATTACCTGAATTTTAATAAGAATTCAGGGTTTTTGTCTTCCCAGTATAAACTGTGCCTAGCACTGTCATGGAAGTGTGTTGGCTGACTGAGTTGTGAACCAGACTAATACATTTAAGTTACTTTTGAAGAAGTGACCTCTCCCAATATAATGAAATTTGCTTAAAATACACAATTGAAATTATTTTTTCTCTGTCTAAAAGAGATTCTCCCAAACATGTCTGAAAAACTGTGAAGATGGATAGTGCTGTGCCGCCTTTTCTGGAACAAATTTCATGGCAGAGTCTTGCTGTTATACAGATTCATAGCCTGTTATTACTAACTTGTAAATATTCATTTACAGAAAAGACAGACTAGAATCTCTAAGAGCTCTTTTATATTGGTGTCGAGGTTTCAGAGTTAAGCTAGTTTTGTGTTCAGTTCAGAGGAAGGTTTTCCCAGGCTAGGATTCTTCTTGATTGTAGAACGTATCCCCAGAGATTCTAGGCAGCATAACTCAAGCTGACCAGTTGCTTCCAAGTGGGACCAGTGCAGGCCAGGGAATGTGCCTGGCCTTGCTTGTACTGCCAGGTTAACTGCTTCCCTCCTCTGTCTCATCTGGCTTCCCATGAATGTTGCAAGAGGAAATGTTTTGTCCTTTGTAATACTGCCATAAATATATATAGTTGAACCCTCTCAAAAGGTTTAGATTGATATTTGGTTTTGTATTTTAGTACTTGGGGAAAGAGGTAGGTTAGACTATGTTTATTTTTCTTTTTTAGGAAGATAAAGCAAGTTCTTAGGTGCTTTTAAATTTTCCTCTCTTCCCTTCTCTCTACCTCATCCCTCCTGTCATCTACTCTCTCTCCCCACTCCCCTTCCTTCTTTCTCCTTTTCCTATTTCTTTTCTCTGTCTTTAGGTTTATATGAAGTAGAAACAATTTCTTAGCAGAATGACTGAGTGAATTGCAACATTAAAGACTACTTGACCAAGGAACTATTAATCTTTGTGTGGCAGGCTTTAGGGACCAGCATCAAATACAAGCATGTGGGAAATCTTTTTGCCTTTCTTGCTCAATTGATTCAGAAACATTTTAAGAGCAACATAGTACTCAGTGCTTAGCATAAAATGTATACTAGTGTAAAATTGGGAAACTCTTGTCTTAACATGGCTCTTATGTATCACAAACTTGACAGCCTTGAAGATTAGTTGCTGGCTGCAGTTGACTGCAAGATTTGTATATTAGACACACTTCTGTGTTAATTTTTTCTTTACATATAATGACTATTAGGAAATATAACTTTTGGTTAAATAGGGCTCTAGGGTATTAAGAAGTGTTAGGAATCATTATCCCATATAGTGACCCATTTAAGCAATCATGTGAAGGAAGTTCTTTGGTGAAATACTGAACTAAGTGACACTTAGCCATGGATCCATGTTTATAAACTATTTTCACTGTGATGTTGTCCTCATATATAAAGGACTTTGTTTCTTTTTCTTTGAAGACAAAGTTTGAAAGTATGGCTGCTCCATCTGATCAGAGAGCCGGTGTGGTGAGAAGCTTAGGAAATGACTTTCCAGCTCATTAATATCGATGAGCATGCCAATATGAGTTTTCTTTCATCAGGAACCTGTAAGAAAATTTCCACCTTGTTCACCCTGATTTGATACGCTGGGTGGAATTTTTACTCAGGCACTGTCTGTTAATTTGTTGAGGATGGTTGACCTGGCTTGCCACCTTATATTTACTCCAAAAAAGTTTGCTTGGCCACGAGGGCTACCTCCTTTTATGGGAAAAGACAGAGTGCCATAAATGAGCTACCATTTGTTTGCTATTGTATATGTTTCTTAATAGCATACAGCTCCATGAGCATCTTTGGCTCAAAGATGTTAAAAAGCTCATTTAGGGTTTTTTTTTTGTGGGGGGAGGCAATGAAATGACTCAGCTGGTTTATATTCACATAGCAGGGTGCCTCCCCATGAAGTATGAATTGTAACCAATGCCATTTCAGGCACCTCTGCTTTTGGGGTCTGCAATTGCAGCCTTGTTCACTGCTCAGCAGTGTTGCTGGCAGCAGAAAAGGTAAGAATTGTGGATGCATGAGGGCAAACTTTGGGGGAGCCATCCATTGCTTCTTGATTAATCACTGGAAAACCAGACACAGCTAGGAACTGGCCCATTGTATAACAGTTGTTTATTTCATGGTCTTTTGTTTTAGGAGTAATTTTTCTAGAGGAAAAAATGATGAAATAAAATTCTAGATCTAGAACTAAAATTTGAATACTTTATAATTGTCACTTCTCCATCTGGATCCCATTAATAAGATAAGAAGTAATATCCCAAAGAATAAAGTATAAAATTAGGCAATTCTTATTGTTATTAATTGAAATATATCCAGATTTAAATGAATTAAATATTTCTAACTTATTCAATTATTCTTGTGGTTCTTAATATTCTTATAGAAGTATTATTATTAAAATAAATATTTTCTTTTTGTCATTGTTATGGAAGACAATGATTAGGAGAAAGCAAAATATTATTAAGTATAAGATATTAAAGATCTATTCCAGTATGACCTCTAAACACACATAGTTTGACACCTGAGTTCCTAGGGTCTGCCTTTTATAGAGGAACTAAAGAAGGACTATTGGCTGTGTTATTTTGTGTACCCTCCCAACAGCACCTCTTTTTGCTTGTTTACAAGGGTTATCTGGTGTGTGTGTGTGTGTGTGTGTGTGTGTGTGTAACTCACTCTCCTGGACCTGCATCCTTCTCTCTGAATTAGGATGATTATTTCCAAAACTTACTCCTCTAGTTTGTCCCCTGTAATCACTTATTAACCACCAGATTGTATAAAGGAATCAACAAAAGTTTTTCTCACTGTTAAAAATATTGGAAAAAGGCAGGCTGTTATTCTTGAATACATGTTAGCTTTGGAAATTAGGTCTAAATTATGTATAAGGTTATAAATAAATGGTATCACGTGCCTTGCATGTTATTTTAAAGATTTTAGATCCATAATTATGCAAAATAGTTATGTCATTTTATTTTTACTATAGTATGGCTCTTAATTATAACAGCAATGCACACTGAGGACACTTTTAAGATTTACTCAGATAAAGTGACTTGGCAAATTGAAGTAAGGTGAGAGTTGATGGATTTAGTGGAAGTTTGGATTCAATTTACATTTCAATGGTATTTTATGGCTAATGTTAGAAACTTTTTAGGTAGGATTTCTTGGTAAATTAAAGGATTTAGGGGGATGATTATGATATAATTGATTAAAAAGTATGCAATATTGGTTTTCACTGAACTTAAGCTTGTATGGGTTCAATTTAAAACTTAATTCAATACATTTTAGATTTTATATTTCCCTGAACCTCTTTTGGTGTATTAATTTTGTCATGCTTGTCATTCTAATCTAATGATGATTTAATGTTTGCAAACCTGAATAAATTTGTATGCAAAGAGTTCCTCTGTGCATTTAATCAATGAAGATTGAAATTTGGCAACTGAGATGATAAAAAATGAAAAAATTTTAAATAGAAAATGAAAATAATGATTATATTCTAGAAAGTACTCTTATTAATGTTCTTGGCCATGAACCTTGTAATATTTTTCTCTTCTTTTTATTGTATAATATTTTGAAGGTGACTAAACCTTCAAGGAAGTAATTACCACTAAATTGTGAAGAATATTTAAATAGCATCTTTGTCCTCTCCTTCTTCCTTTTGCCATGAAATCCATGTCCTACAGCTGTGGATTACTTCTTAAAAACTCATGTACTGCCAAGTGTCATAGACAATAGGATGTCCTATAATATTTCTTTACTGCATTGTGATTTATTCCATTTTGAGAAAAAAATTTAAAGCACTGAATGTGTAGTGGCTTACTCATGATACAGAGAGAAATGCTAGCTTCTGTTTCTATCTGGAAGTAACCCCCGCTGAACCATCCACGGCAGCCTGAACTGCTTTAAGTGGCTGCTGTTTCCAAACAACCTTATGGCACTGAAAGACCATTAATACAGTCCTTAAAACTCAATGCAGGAGGTTGTATTGTAGTCCTTCACCTCCATTGCCCAGTGCTCTTCAGGGGTCAGAGGAGATATTCTAATGCAAAAAATATTTCTGAAAACTTGGCTGATATGTAATAAATGTTTCTGTTTTAAAGGAAAAAGTCTTCTAACATTTTTTCCCTCAGAAGTGAGAGCTGGGTTTTTGGGTGGAATAAAGAGTTAAGGTGATTATTATCAAGGTTGAGGTCTAAATTTTTATAGAAATAACATTTTATCACAGTATCATGTTTTGTAGTATTTGAAAAGCAAAAAAAATAAATTTAGAAAATTTATAATTCTGTACTACATGTGAGCAGTCAAAATTAGATATGATTACAGAGCTTAGTGAAAGCTTTGGCTGAATACAAGTTCCATCTTTTATTAGTACTGGAACTTATTAGTGGAGAAGTGACACAGTTGACATCTCTGAAAGAGATAATGTGATGTCAAGGACAATGCTCCCTTTTGTGTGTGTGAGCCTTAACAATTTCTTCTACATTCTCTGGTTTGATCTCAGTCCTGAGACATTGATAGGGGTTTGTTTTTACAACTTACAGATGAAGAAGTGAACTTGTTCGTATATTTTACAGGTGAAGAAATTGACTTGTCATAAGTTATCCAAGACCACATAGTTAATATTTACAAATAATGTTCACCCAAAATCCATCAAGCAAACCTCAATAGTGCTTTTAATGTGCTGCATTGTATGGTCTTTTGAGTCCTTTTAATGTTTCATGGTTAACTCTAAAATGTTGCTGCAAAGACCTGTATGATTTCATATTCCTATCAATATGATTTCTCCATAACAATATTTAACTAAGCTATTATTTTATAGTATGGCATTTGTCTTCAGCTCAATTTATCACCTTCATATAAAGACAGGTAAAAATGAATGTGCAGAGTATTTGACATATTTTTCTTTAGCTATAGAATGTTCTAGATTGTGAAATTTAAATATGAAAGGCTTCATAGATGTTAATGTTTCTTCTTGTTAATGATGAGTATTTCTTGGGTTTTCTTTCTTATTTGTACAATGTGGATAATATGAGGATAACACCAGTCAAATGACAAGTCCACAGTGAAGATCTTTAGCCAGAGGTTGTTTTCCTCTGTTAGCATGAAGGAGCTGCATGATGTGGTGGCTGGAAGTCTGGACTGTGGAGCAGGGGATGTCTAGGGTTTAGTCTGGTATGTCCCTTTGCTTGTATGAGACTTTTCACCCCACCCCTACTGTCATTCTCATCTCTGATTCTTTTTTCCCCCACTTAATCTCTTAATCTTTCTTTAGAGTATTCTCCTCCACTTCAAAGAGCTCACATATCCTAATACTGAAAATTTCATTCTTCACTAAATCTTGCATTGCTAACACTCCTGTTTCCCTTTCCCATTAGTAATGGACCATCTTGAATGTGTAGTTCATTTTTCACTTGAACCTCAACTGGTTAGAAACAGCATAGTTAACTTATTTTTTTTTAAAATAATAATCTTTTATTTTTCCTGAGTGAATAGTCCATGCAAAATATGTGTCACTTTCTTGCTTACAAACTGATAAAACTAATGTTTCTCAACGGTGATTATACCTGAGGGGACAAGTAAGATCCAACTCCATGAGGGACCTCTCACACCTGGGGAGGTCTAGTCAAGAATAACACTAAATTGCTTTGGAGTGTGCATGACCTTTCCTAAGACTTGACTTAGTGAAAAGCAATCATTTGGATGTCCAGATGTGTAGCTAAGTCCAGAACACCTCGTTATACTCATAATGTATCTGTGCAAGATTGCTGTGAGTCAGTA
Source organism: Hydrochoerus hydrochaeris (assembly GCA_004027455.1). Classification (NCBI taxonomy): domain Eukaryota; kingdom Metazoa; phylum Chordata; class Mammalia; order Rodentia; family Hydrochaeridae; genus Hydrochoerus; species Hydrochoerus hydrochaeris. The sequence goes on along the minus strand of PVLA01000155.1, from coordinate 56,060 downwards.
TTGCGGGAATGTCCTGTGAGGGCTTAGTTAATACTCTCCATGTAGCAAGAAAAATAGTCTGTTTCTTCTTTTAAATTTGTTTCTTAAATATCTAATGTACATTTGCATGAAATATCCTTGCTGTAGAACAGAAAAGTCATTTTCATTCATATGTGATTTATTTTTTAACTATTATCGTGATTTAATGCCACCTGTTTTGTGAGAGGAAGGTAGTCCAAGTGATACTAAAATTTTATGCACACAAAAATCTTTCTTACTAGAGGGGTTCCTGATGTGTCCCTAGAAGCTTCTGAGATGGATCAGAATGTGAAAGCTATGCTAATTCCCAAACTACCACAACTGGGCTATTTTTTAAAGCATTATGATTTTGTTGAGGTAAAATTGACATGCCATAAATGCAAAATATTTGAAGTATATAATTTGGTATGATTTCAAGTCAAGAAATCATCACCTGAATCAATATAGTGAAAATATATATGCCTTCCTCCCAAACTGCACTGAGCCAGAGGCATAATCCCTTCATCAGAGTCCCTGTAAATTTGGTATTGTGTCAGAGAAATCTTTGTACTCCTAGTATCAACAGTCTATGATCTGCTATATTGTCACTATTTTCTACTTGTACATAAAATGAAGGCAAATAATATAGTGTCTTTTTATTTGACCTAATTATTTTGAGAGTCATCTATATTGAATTTATCAATCATTTATTCTCTTTTATTGTCAACTATCCCATTGCTCAGTTATACAAAAATTGGCTTATTCATGTATCTATTGATAGATATTTGGGATATATCTAGTTTTGAACAATGACAAATGAAGCCAGTATGTACATTCCTATGTAAGTTTTGGGACATACATTTTTCTTTCCACTTGGCCAAAACAAAGGAAAGCAATGGTGGGGTCAAATGGCCTAAACACTTTATAAAACACTGTTTCTGAAATGATTGTAACACTTCCAATTTCTCTAAGTCTGTACCAATGCCAGTAGTTATTAAGGTCAGTTTTAAAAATTATAACAGTTTTACTAAATGTGTAACCAGTATTATCATTTTAATCAGTATTTCCTTTTGACTAATGATGTTGAGCATTAGTCAAAAGGAGCATTTTTATGTGTGTATTTACTATCTGTATCTTCTGGGATGAAGTATTAGTCAAATATTTTTTAAGTTTTTAAATTGTATAGTTTGTTTTCTTTGAGATTTGAATGCTCTTTATTTTAAAGTCTATTGGTATGCAGAGATTTTCTGCAGTATGTATCTTTTTATGTTCTTTGAATTCTTTTGATGAGTACTTGATCAATTTAGTTTTCCAGTTTGTTATTTTGTGAATTGTACTTTTGTTATCATATTTCAGAAATCTTTGGCAGACCAGCGGTCAAGATATTTTTCTTTTAGGCTTTTTCTTAGTAGATTGACAGTTTTAGGTTTACATTTAAGTCTAAGATCCATTTTGAGTTAGGTTTTGTTATGTTGGGTGAAGTGTGATGTCGACCCGCCAGGTTTTAAATTCCCAGTGTGCCACTTGCTAACTTTATACGTTTGGAAATTTATTTAATTTCTTGATGTCAGTATGCTTTAGGAGTGTGGAACTTTGTAATAATTACATTGAACAGATTAAAAGTGAGTACTTGTCAATATTTTGTGCACTTAGTACTTTTTTTGTTTTTAGCATAAAAAAACTTTTTCTTCCTACTTTTTATCTTTGGTATTATATACTCCTGTTGACACTAATTACTTATGGAAATTTGAACTATTCTTTCAATAAACTATTTTTTCAATAAAGCAGTAAGTGTTTGCTTTACTTACTGTGAATTATTTGTCCTATTCACCCTCTTACATTTCCCCTTCTCTGTTGCATTTTTTTTACCTTTTCACCCATCACTTTCACTACAAAACTTCAATTTCTTCCTAGAAGCTTGTCCTCACATACCTGACATGATTTACAGACTGAATGAGGGTGGGGAAACACACCTATTTACAAAGGCACACAAACAACCTTTTCATATCCAAATTATCAAAAAAGCCAAAGTAAAGTTTTGTAGTTAAGAGAGTTTGAAACATTGTATGTCCTACATGGCAGCACTGCCTGTATTTAAAATGTACTGATGAAAAGTTATACCCTGTGGTAGTCTTGTACCAATTACCAATTTATTTTATTTAGTTACACAATAAACTTTATTAGTGTGAAACCTAGCAATACTTCCCCCCCCCAATTTTAGAATAGCAATAAGACAAAAATACTCAAGAGATAATGGTAGCTTGAAAACCATTTATGTCAAATGTGTTAAAATTTGAAATAGTTGAAGGCTGGAATCCAAATTCAGGAGTAATTAACCAAAATAGTTGACAGATGTCAGCTATGCTAATAAAATTTGTATACCCTGAATATTTTCCAGTTTGTAATTAAGTGCACAAATGATGTGATCTGATTTTGTCACTAACTGCTTATTAATGAAGGAGATGATGACTAGTTACCAAATCTATAGTGCTAGCAGAATGCCAACTTTAAATATTTCTCATACAGCTGGCACAAATAGAAGCTTCACAAACCTTGATTTCAATTTGATCTGTGCTTACTCTCTTTGTCTCTGACTGCCAAAGGGAAGCAGAATGTGTTAAAATAAGCTCCAAGTGACCTTGTAGATAGTAAATCTTTTTATTTGGTGGTCAGTAAGAATAATAGCTTTTATTTTTAGATTCTTTGTTGCAAATTTACTGTTGGAAGACTAGTGATATCACCATTGGAAGTCCTATAATAAAATGCAAACAGAGCATTTCAAATTCAATTAATGCTAAGCAGAATATGATCTGCCAATACAACTTCAAGACTTGAATGCAGACTACTACTAACGTAATGGTTTAATAAAGTATTATTCATTAATATCATCTGATGTCTTTACTTTTAATCAAAAGATAAGTGCTGTTCAGATGACTGATGAGGTTCTAGGTATAAATAAGAGATCGTATCAGGTATATTTGATCCCAGAGCACATACTCACAAGCGATAAGGAACTCTCACTGCTGGTTCCCCTGATTTATTCCATCAACCAGCACTTCCTGAGAGATTAATATAGGCGATACACTAAGTGTTGGGAACATAGGAGCCAGATTGTTCCACCTCTCTAAGTGGCTTATATTCTACTGCGAGGCAGAGAACTGATAGTTATACCAACAATTGTGATTGCAGTGGGTGTTCTGAAGGGTAGGGATGTTTTTACTGCCATTGTTACTGCAGGTCGAGAAAGGCTTCCTTGAGGATATGATGCTTAATTGAGATCTAAAAATGACCATGTGAACAGGGAGTACAGGTTGTGCTGCTAGAAGGTACCAGTAGTGTGAAATTCCTGTGGTGATAGAGAAAGTGGTGGGTTTGGTCGCTTACAAGCCAGTGAACCTGGAGCAGAGGAGGCAGGTATCCAGAGGCTTCTGGAGAGTTAGCTAACAGCTAGAGCATTCAGGGTCCTGGAAGCCAATTTTAGGAGATGTGTTTTTATTCTAAGAGCAAGGAGAAACCATTGGAGAGGCTAAGGGAAAGTGGTGATGTGATCACATTTCAGTGTTGATAGAACTCTCCATGGTTGCCATTGGAAAACGCACTGAAATGGGCCAAACCTAATGTGGGCTATAGCAGTTAGGAAGCAATTACATTTTTTTCTTTTCTTTTTTTCTCCTTTCTTTTTGGTAATAAGCATGGAAGCCTGACAAGAAACTACAGACACCACTGTGCAGCCTTTCCTCTCTGTCTGTTTCTATCTTTCCCCTCCCTCACCCTTCCCCTCTCTAATACACTGTATAGTAAGTGATTCTTTTCAAAAGACTGTTAGCTACACTGCTATGTTTCTGCTTTCCTCCGAGGAAGGCCAGACTGAGCTCTGTCCTCACCTGTGATATAGAGATGGTTGTTACCTCCTGTGCCCAGGCCTCCAGCTTTTTGCTTGCTTCCTAAAGTGGTTTTCCCCAGTAGGGTGCTCTGAAAGTATTTGTCTGTTGTGTAGTTGTTGCCTGTTTCATCTTTCCATTTGGATGACTCTCAGATATCTCCAACTTACATATCCTTACAGTCACTTTTATTTTCATTTCCCCAACAAATTTCTCTTTGTTTTTTTCTTTATTTTAATGAGAATAAAGCCTAAAAAAATAAAACAATAAATCCAATCAAAACAAAACAGTGAAAGTGGTACAGAACTTCAAATCAGGATAATAGGAAATCAGTGATGGATACCATATATATCTTTACAATAGTTATTCATGCCATCAGACATAGTAAAATAAAAATCAAATAAAACAAAACAGAATAAAACCACCCAAAATAGAACATTAAATAAAATAAAATAATAAATTGGAACAAAACTAAACAGAATAATATTGGATTTCAAAAATAAGACAGAAGGAAATCCCCCATATTTGCTATATTACATACTGTTATCCTCCTAATAGATGCTCAGACTTATTGGCCTTATTAGTTGTTTTTATTCCTCAATTGCTATCAACTCAACCTGTCCACCAAAGCAGCAGTTGTTTATGGAAGTTTGTGTATGTGTGTTTGGGGGGGTTCTTAATTCTCAGCCTGCATGCAGGTTGGCTCCCAGGAAGGGCAAACTGGCTTCTCTCTTTCTGGGCCTTGCATGATTTGCATAGCTTATGGGAAGGGCAAACTGGCTTCTCTTTTCCTAGGCCTAGATTTCTTCAATTTTCTGTTCCATTTATCTCTTACTTTTGTATTCCTATGTTTAGGTGTGCCACATAAATGTTTCTTGAGTAAATGGATGAATCCAAAGTAAAATTATAGGAGTAAGTAGTCCTAAAAAACAGATTCTTTCCTTATTTTTAAGAACCTTTTACAAGGAAATTGTAGTTTTTCAAAGTTATTTTTAAAGTGGGTCACCCAGAGCTGGACATATTCTTTTATTGCTCACTACTGATTTTCTTTCTGCCACCTCCCTATGTTTTCTTTACTCCATAGTCAGTTGTTAGATTTTTACCCTTCATTGATTTTCCATTTTCAATAGGCCAATTTGCCTTGATTGGAGTGAGTTTCCTTTCTCTGAAGTAGTTCTCTTGATTTGTACAGATAACTTTATTTTCTGCAGTAGGGATAACCTTTAGTTTCTGTACCTGCATGGTTTGAATAAATACCCTTATTGATAAATACATATTATAGAATAAGCCAAAATAATTCATAACACTATAAGTAATATGGATAGTCAGGATGAATAAAAGCAAACAAAAAAACATGAGGTATATATAAGGTAGAATAAATAAAACAACAAAGTTACATTTCCTGTTTATAAACTACTTCAAACTGTCCCATGTGTAAAATATTAATAACATCACTGGAATTAGTATGCATATTTGTGAGTGCTTTGAGATGCAGGGTACTTTATTGTGTGTTTTATTACATTTGGTTTTGAAATAATTATGTTAGGTCACATTAAATACTATAAATTATATTACTCTGAAGAGAACGAATTTATACTAGAAACCAGCAAGTTACATTTATACTCAAATTACTGACTTTATTAAAATTTCAAAATTCTTGTAACACAGGTATAATCTGATGCTTTTGGATGCTTTTGGATGTAATCTTAGATGTCTATACAAGCAGATCAACATAGAATGGGCACAACAGTAAGGGGAGTATAGGTCGTTGGAACAATAGAATTTATTGACTTTCACAGTGATGAGTTTAAATCAGCCTAAGTTTTAAAAGGAAATTGTATTTTCCTCCCTCCTGAAAACTTAAAGGCAAACTGTAGTCTTGAGTTGATTTACTCACTTCATTGAAGTTAGAAAGCACATGTTTCAATTTTTTGTTTTGATGTGATCCTAAGTTTTACAGAAAGTTGCAAAGGTGGTATAAAATGACCCCATGCTCCTATTGGTTGCCCAGTGGGAGCTGCTTATGTAACTATAGACATTAAAATCAGGAAACATGGCAGAATTTGTGTAGTTGTGTGTCACTTTTTTTGGAAGCTCCTTGCTTTCCTTTGTTGATATTTAAACATTTCTTCTACATACATTAGAACCACACCAGATAACGCTATATTTTTTTTATTTCAACTCTAAAATGGACTTTACAAAATTTGAGTGTCAGTTAGATTTACCCATAATTTTGCTTCTTCTATTGTTCTGTGTCTTGGTATGTATAATGTATATAGATTTTAGGCTCATTTAGCTTGAGAACTAAGGAGAAATGTGTTATCTCAGATTTGGTGTGGAACCAGAGTTCAGAAAGCTCTTTTTAGTGACTGTTACTTCTTTTAGGTGAAAGTAATGTTTGGTTAGTTTAAATTGTATTTGTTTTATGAATGTTTATATTTTGGTTTGTTTTTGAATTTTAAAGCCTTGATATAAAGCTTGAATTTTTAAATTACATTGATTACTGCAATTCATTGAGCACTTGCTATATGCTTGGCATGATGTAGTCTATCTCTAATATTCATGAAAACGTACATATTAGATTATATTTAGTATATTTGTGGATGAAAAATCTGAGGCTCAGGAAAAAATTAAGAAATGTTTGAGTTATGGTGGTAAGATATATATATATATCATGTATTTGTACTTTGCCTCTTTCATACAATTGTAGAAAATTGAATAACTTCCTACAATTGGGAGGAGGAAGAGAGAAATCAAGGAAGGAGTTGGGAAGGGTGATATAGAGTTTCACCTCATACCCATGGTCACCTGCCTCCTGTGACCAGGCTTTACCTCCCAACATCACACTCAGCTATAAACTCATAGGTGGGCTAATCCATGGAGGAGTGTCATGCTCCTGTGATGTAATCACCTTCCAAATGCTATATCCATGTGATTGATAAGGATTTGGGGGGACATCTAGATATAAACCAGAACAATATTTTTATTCCTATATAGCTGTGCTTTTATTTTTAAAGAGTAGATTTCTGATAATGAGAGTACTAGGTCAAAAGATGTGAATACTTAATTTTGTGTATATATTACTAGATTTCTTTCCCAAATGTTTACTGCAATTCATATTCTTGAAAGTATCATATAAAAGGATTCCATTTTCTTACCTGTTTCATGGTACTAGTTACCATCTCTCTAATTTATGCTAACGTAATGGGTGAAAAATTGTTATCTCATTGATTTAACTTGTATTTAGTGAATATTGTGAAGTTGAACATCTTTTCATATTTATTGACTATTTCTGTTTTGTCTTCTGTGAATTTACTCTATACTGTATATTATTTGCCAATTTTTTGTTGAATTATTTATGAATAATAACTTTCTACATTATGAGTATCTCTGATATTTGAGAAATATTATTCTCAATCTGTAGCTTTTTTATTTGTTGAGGGTATTTATTGACATAGAATTAAAGGTAGATAATCACATTTTCCATCTTATCAGGCATATTTTCAATTTTTCTTCTATAATAGTCTTTAAGTTTTCTTATGGGGAATGTTATCTTTCTTATATGGAAATTTTAAATTCATCTTGAATTTACCTTTATATATGGTGAGATATGGAAGCCACGTTTTGCCTTTTTCTGGATATCTATTCATTTATTATGATAATGCCATTTATTAAAGACCAACCTTCCCCTTCTGAATTTAAATACCATCAGTATTTTAAAAAATATTTAAATGATAACATTTTTCCCCCAGCTTAACCCATTTTCAGTAAGGTAATGACTTTTTAAAAGCAGGATTTAGTAAATTGGAAAGGTTATTTCTCTTTGCTCAAAATGTCAACTGCTACCTGATACTCTTTATTGTTGCTGAGTAAAATTGCAAGCACAGGAAAGATTATTGCTGTGAACAAATCCACTATTCAGGATATAACTTAACAATTTTAAAACTGCATATAAACCTGGAAACTTGGGGTATTCAGTTCTACAAAACAGTAATGTACAAGTACCATGAAGAAAGGCATTCATGAAATATAAGACAGGAAGATTATTATTCCTGTTCAGACATGTGAAAAATTAGGGTCCATCAAAGGCTTTTTTCTTCCTTGATAGCACAACTCTCCAGCAAAGCTTTATCTGTTATATGGCACTGGGAGTATCTCAAAGCTCTACTCATGGAGAACTCTGAAAGAAAACTGCCATCTTCATGGTATTATTTTAGGTTCTTTGTTTAAGTATACCCTGCACAGGAGAAATCAAACTCAAGTATATATTACTTGCACTCATTGTTGAAATAAGTCTTTGTGATTAGTAATGCAATATCATACTGTCAAAAGTCATCTTCTTGGGGAGTGTTGATTGGATTTATTTGCTGTCATACAAATAGCAGAAGATTGAAAACAACTTCAATATGTTTAGTAGAAAGGTAGTTCAAAATTTGCATCAGTTAAGATTTGAGAGGATTTGGTTACATACTACATCATGATAAAGGTCGATCCTTTTTGTACCAAAAGCTCTTTTTCAGAACAACTTGGTTATTCAGCAGTAAGGATACGAGCAAATATAGTACGGTACATTCCTAGGAGTGTGATAGTATTAGATTCTGTCTTATGGTTAGTTGCAGTAGTATTCTCACAGAACTGCATTTCATTACGAAGCAGTATCAATAGTGGATATCCAGTATTTAAACTCAAGCGATATTTTAAGCGTGAGAGGCTGCTTTTGTAACTAGCTTATTCATTCGTTTATTCAATAGATTTTTTGCAGGTATAAGCTATTCTTTAGGCATTTCTGAGGCTCTGGGGAAGAAAAATAAAGAGCATAGTCACTGGCTTCCTTTAGCTTACAAGCTAGTGATTTCTATCATTGTAATATTGTGTAGTAACAGAGACTGGCAGGGTGCTGTGAGAGTGTATAGGAGGGAAACAAATCAGATTGGCTGTGGAGCATTGATAAGGTTTCCTGGGCATGGTGACTTTCTAGGTGAGGTCAAAAGTAAGGAAGGAATTAACCAGGCAGAAGGGATAAGGAGTATTAGAGGGAGGGAAGCTATCAGTTAGCAGAGAATAGTAAGTACAGACATTGGAGAAGAGCTGACTGTACTGTGAGCAGTAAGGATCAAGTTCATGTTTAGATACTTGGATCATTTGTATGTGCACACTTAGCACTATGAGAGATGGTGCATAGAATTTCATAGGAGTGAGGAAGACTTCTTAGGAAAGCTGAAGAGCCTGGGTTTATCCTTGAGAGGGAATTTAGGCAGAGGGCTGATCCCTTCAGCTCTGCTGTTGAGGAAGATTTCTCTGGAGATAGAGTGAAGCTCAGGTGATGTGCTGCTAGGTTCAGAGTCATGAAGATTAGCAGGATGGTGGCAGTCACCTAGGAGAGAAATGTTTTCGACAGATAAAGCAGAATGGCTCGAGGAGGATTTTAAGAAGCAGCATTACTAGGCATAGAAGGGGAGAAAAAGAGTGGAGGATGCCCAGATTTCTGATTTAGAGCAAGTGAGTGTTTGGGGATTTGATTAATTAAATCAAATGAGCAAATGAAATCAGAGGAGCAATGAATTTGGGATTGGGAAGAATTATGTTTTGGAATTACCCATGCTGAGTCCTTTATAGAGTTACCCATGTTGAGGCCTTCATGGACTTGTGTGGAGAAATGAAGGTATCTTTTGGGGAACTGAAGCTATGTTATCTTAGCACATGAGAGCATTGGAGATTTAGAATTATCAACTAATATTAGGGGTGGTTTTAAATCTTGAGATATATGAAATTGAATGTTAGCATGAATAAAGACAAAGGCTGAAGGAGGAGACATTTATCTTGTAGGAAAAGGTCTTCAAGAAGGCAACTGAGAAGAAAAAGAGGAATAAGAACAGAGGAAGGGTGTTTTAGAAGCCTGATGAAAAGTTTCGTAAGGGAAGTAGTAGCCCTCATCAGATGGCACAGGGAGCTGATGGCAGCTTGTCTTCAAAGGTGTCTGTTGGATTTGACAATAAAGAGCCTATTAGTGATGTAGACAAGAACAAATTCCTGGGAGGCACTGCTGGATAGTCACTCTAAGGGATGGACAGAGAATGGGAGTGAGTCAGAGAGGAGCAATGTATTGTAGATAATTCTGTGTTAGTGGGTGGGCCAAGTTGTGGGGAGCAGCTGAAGCTGGAGATTCATTGCACATGCAGGGTTAAAGCAGGGCCAGCCCTGAGAACATGGAAAGCATGAGAGGAGCCAAGAAAACAAGCTGTTCTACTCCAAGTAAACAAGCTGTTTCAGCTCTGAGAACAGGAGGTGCTCAGGCAAACCATACAAAGTTGTAGAGCAGAGGGATTGAAATTGACATCAACCTTGAAAGTGTATACATAAATAGGCTGCAGTAGTTGAGCAGTTCTTTTCCTCCAATCAGGAGAGAGGGCTCCCCCTAATGCCAGATTTCTGTGTTTTGTCTTTGTTTCTTCACCTTCTCACTGCCTTTCATGGTCATGGAAGTTCAAGAGCTGCGCAGGTCTTGGCACCAAGTCCTGCAGTAGCTAGGAGTCTGTGAAGTGCAGTGGTGGGAGGAGTGTGTCAGCTGAACAAGGATTGCACAGTGCCCTGTCTAAAGAACAGAAAGGGTGAAAATGGAGGAGAAAAGAAAGGTAATTGAGGTAGCATGGCACTCTAACAAAAAGATAGGGACTCCTTTTCCACTGTTTCTGAAGAAGGAGGAAAAAGGGTGTGAGGCGTGGGCAAGTTTGGGTTAGGCAGAGTTTGGAGGCAGGGTAAGACCAAAGATAGCTGCAGGGCTGTTTCATTTGTTTGTTTGCATGAAGTGATGCCTTCTGAGAAAGCAAAGGGAAGAGATGGATAGCCATAGACTCTAAGGCAGTAGTGGTGACCAGTGGTGTGTGTGGTACTGTATTTTTCTTTTCAGACAAGATGTTAATTTGTGAATTTTTCTTTCTAAACTAAAACTAAAATTCAGGTTTAATCACAGTGATGACGCTTTTCAATAAATAAATGTGTTTTGTTTTGCAATTTGGATACTGGGCCGCTAAAAGTTTCACCATCATTGACCTTGGGGCAGGGAAGGTACTGTCTGTCTCACAAGGATGTCTGCAGGTGATCATGGTTGCCAGCCTTGTCAGCACATCACCAATGGAATCAGAATAAAGTAGATTGCATTTCACTTCCATTATGCTTCACTCTGTATGACATTTTTATGCCAAGAATTTATGTTTAACATAGGAGTAACTTACTTGAAATTTAAACTACAGTAAATATTTGGTTAACAATGCACATATGAAATTAAAGAACTCTGTCATACATTTGAAATTCTGTTCTGCCTGATCACTATCCATTTTGTTTCACTCAAAATGTTCACATTTTTTTCTCAACTAACTGTAAACATTTAAAAGCCAATTGTATATGACCAAAGCAGCATATGTAAGGGAGAGAATTACAGGCATAGAGATACTGCTTTGGGCAGTTGCCAAGAAAATAAGTTTCTCTGCTTATCTGTCATATTAATTATTTTTATGCAGAAAAAATAATTTGTTTGAAAACCATTGAAGTGTACAAACCTAAACATAAACCAAGAACAGAAGAGTAAACTTTTTGAGTTAAATTCTGTAACTTTTTCAAGGATTAAACTGAATTCTATGATTAAATAACTAAGTTATCATTTTTGTCTATTACCTGTTTAGCACATTTTAGGCATTTGTTGTATCACTTTTCTCCATGGAACAGAGAATTTCATCTAATCTTCTCTGGGTAAATGGTTGCTTCCTTAAGGACTTGGGATGATGGTAGTTGATGCTATATTTATGGCCTTTGCTAAAATTTGATTTCTTTCTGTCACCCTTTAGAAGCAAGTGATTAATAATAAAGACTGACAAGTAATGAATAATGTACCTCACATTAGCAACAGGGATTTATTAATTCACTTTTAAATTATAAGGAAATTCCTACCATAAGCATCTCTGGAATAAAGTTAATATTATGATTACTATATTAGAAATGCAAGAATGTTATGAAAACAGTTATAAAACTGTTACTACTAAAATGTCAGACAGGGGAAATTGTTAATTTTAAAATCTTTTGTTTTTGTAGCTATAGGAAACTAGCATTGAATGGGCCCAGGAATTTCCATTATTTGGTGAGTGCCTAGGTAATTCTGCACATTCATAGTGTTGGTTTGGTAGGTGAGACTGCCTGTGTTGACCTGCAGTCAGTGTGAATTGATACCTAGAATTTCAATTTCAGACTGACATTTGGACAATACAGTAAAACCTTGATTTGTGAGCATAATTTGTTCTGGAAACATACTTGTAATCCAAAGCACTTGTATATTAAATTGAATTTTCCCATAAGAAATACTAGGAACTCAGATGATTTATTCCACCACCCTAAAATATTCATATAAATTATTACAATATTGCAATATAATATAAAATAATAAAGAAGATAGAAAATATAAAGAAAAATAAATTAACCTGCATTTAACCTTTGAAAACTTTTGTGGCTGGTGTGAGGGAGAGGTAAGAGGATAGTTCTTGTGTAGGACAACTTTCACTATCAGTAGTCGAATCATTGCTCTCTATTAGCGTAGTAGAATCTTTTTATTTTTGTTCAGCTTTAACAAGGAATCTATCCAGTGACACTTGCTTTTACCTTCTTTTGAGGATTTTGTGGAAATGTGACATTGCATTGTTGTTAAACAATGATTGCTCTCATGGCTACAGCCTTATTCGGGTGGTGATGTTTTACAAAATTTTGCACTGTTTACCACATTTGACAAATCTCCATATTTACATTTAAAGTAAAGGATCCCTCAGCCTTTTTCTCCTTTTTCTCTGCAGATAAGATATCCTCCATAACTTCTTGCTGTTGGGAAATGATCACCCACAATCCTGTATGGGGTTTCAGTTGTGGCTATGTGACGTTTGGCATCACATACTACTCATATTGCAAGATATTGCTCATTTATCAAGTTAAAATTTATTAGAAATGTTTCATTGTCTTATGGAACATTTGAAGAACAAGTAACTCATAATCTAAGGTTTTACTATATTTCTTTTACTTCACCTTCTCTGCTTCTTTCCCTATCCCCCATTCTCTTCTTGTCTCCTCTGCTGCCTCTCTCATTCTTACCCTTCTCTTCTCCCCTTTCCTCCCTCTTCTTTTCCTTCTCTTCGTCTCCATCTTCCTCCTCTTCTTCCTTTCCTAACCTCATGCTCCTCCTTTTCCTTCCTACCTACCTTATCCTCTTCTCCATCTTCTTACCCCTATTCCTCCTCTCCCTACTTATCTCTTTTTCCTCCTTTGCTTCACTCACCCATTCTCCTTTTCAGTACCAAAGGGCTAGTTTCCTTTCAGACCGTTTACATTGAGTTACATCCTTAGACCTTTTTTATTTTGAGACAGGCATCTTTCTAAATTGCCAGGTTATGTACTCTGAGCCTGAACTTGCAATCTAGCTGCCTTGGCTTCTCAGATGCCACCATTCCCACATCTGGCAATACGTGGATGAAAGTGAAAAGTAGTGTTATATCTTCCAGTTCTCCTGGAAATGCGATTCAGGCACATTTGGATTAACTGTCTGAATTAGTCCAGGATCATAAAGCAATGTCCTTCTTTTCTTGATTCTGCTTCAAAATCTGGCTGTGGGATAAGAGAAAAAAAAGAGAAATTTTAGAAATTATATGTTATGTGGAGTTTTTTGTGTATATGTAAGGAATTTTGTCACTTTATTGCAATACTGTTCTTTATAATTTACTTCTTAATGTAGTACATCAAGAACTCTTTACTTCCTCAATAAGCATGGACTCAAGGTTGGTTGATGATTTATTTATATGTGTCCTATTCTGGAAAATTTTTGAGGCATCATACAATAAGAATATATAAATACAGAATATATACAGAAAATCAGGTCCCAAAATAAAATTACTATAACTACATCTAAAAATTAACTCAGTTCCTGGAATCTTATTTTTTATTGTTCACTTTAATATTATGTTTTGGGGTCTTTCTTTTTGTTTTCTCTTTAATAATGACCTTTTATTTTGTCAATAAGTGTATTTAGGTTTTTCATGTTTCCCCATTTGGACTCATTTGTTTGTGCATATGCCCATGCCCATTTTACTCTGCAGTTTTATCTCAGGAGTCCCACATTCACCATTGAGATACAGAATAGTTCCATTACATGAGGGGCCCTGTGTAGCACTTGCAAACCAATTGCAGTGGATCCCCAAACTCTAATCCATTGCACTAATGTATCTGTTTTCTTCTTCAGTTTTGTCATTTCAGCACATAACATTTCAGGATTTGCTTTTTCAATCATTGTATTTCCGTTGGAAGTCATCTAAGTTGTATTTATTAACACATTTTTACTGCTGAGGAGTGTTCCACAACATGGATATACCATGCTTTATTTAACTATTTGTCCATGGTAGGAGATTCTAGTATTTCCAGTTTTTGGTTATTATCAATAAAGTTTCTGTGAACATTTGTGTATGAATTTTTGTGTGGACATAACTTTTCATTTCTCTGGGGTAAATGACCAAGAATATAATTGCTGGACAATGTGGTAATTGCATGTCCATTTTTATCAGAAACTTATTATTATTAACTGTTTTGCAGAGTGGCTATACCATTTCATTAATTAACTGGCAAATGTTTGAGTAGTGCAGTTTCTCTGTGTCCTTGACAGAATTTTATTATCATTTTTCAGTTTAGACTTCTTACAGGTATGCAGTGATAACCTGATTGTGACTGTAATTTGCATTTATCTAATGGATCTTTTAAATTTCTTTGATTCTTTTTTCAATTTTTATTTTTATTAGTAATGTTTGAAATACATAATGATTACATTCATTGTAGGGAGTTGTACATATACATAACATACCTTAATTCTTTTTATGTCTCCTTCCCTCCATCTCTTGGTTCCTTTTCCAGTTGGAAAAGGTCTCTTTCTCTCATTTCTATTATCTATCTTTTATTTTGCTCTTTCTTTATATTTTTGGGTTTCTCATACAAGAGAAACCATACAATATTTAAGGTTGTGTGTCTAGTTAATATTTATAGTTCCAAGTGCACCCATTTTTCTAAAAATGACTCAAATGTATTCCTCTGTATGGCAGAGTAATACTCCATTGTGTATAGACACCACATTTTCATATTTTTTTTATTTAAACAGAAAAATAACAGGAAAAAGGTTTTGAAAGTAGCTGGATTAGGGTATGTGAATGTGGATTAAAGATTTGATACTAGAATTAAAGATATGGATAATGGAAACCCCATCCTGGGTATGGGTGGAACCAATTAGTAGGCTGGAGCCTGGACAGAACATAAAGGGGAGGAAAAGGCACACTTGTCGCTGCTGCTCACTGCTTTAGATACTTACTGTCTTTCTGCCTGTCACACCATGGAATGTTTCTTCTCTGCAGTGCCCCTCTGTCATGCTGCCCTGCTTTGGAACCAGCTGACTATGTCCTGAAACCTCTACAAACTGTGAACTGAAATAAAACCTTTCCTCCTTTAATTTTGGATGTTGGTTGTTTTGTCTTAGCAATGAAAAAAGTAACTAAGACAACCAGCCTGAACTACAGCCATTGTCTCAAAAAACAAAAACAACAACATGAACATATGTTACAAATCTTTTCCTGATCTGTAACTTGTGTTCTTATCCTCTTAATAGAGTTTTTTCCGTAGGGTAAAATTTTTAATTTTAATTAGGTCCAATGTGTCAATTTTTCCTTGTGCTTTGCTTTTAGTGTCAAATTTAAGAACTCTTGGTATGTGCAGACTTTTTTCTCTGTTTCATAAACTTTTTTTTAACTTTAAGTTTTACATTTAAGTCCCCTTGATACTTCTGAATTAATGTTTGTATAAGATATGAGACTTAGGCCAAGATTATTTTTTGTCAATGCATGTCAGATTTCTTTGGCATTATAAATCAAAAAGGTTGTTCACTGAAGTCCTTTTGTGTCTTTGTCAGAAATTAGATGATAATATTTGTATGTGTATATTTCTAGATTTTCTTTCCTATTTTGTTTTTGTGTCTATTCCTTCATCAATACAATACAGTCTTGATTATTGTACTGTATCAAAGTCTTGATAATGAATAGTAATTCTACTCACTATAGTGTTCCTTGTCAAAATTGCTTTACTACTCTAGATTCACCTTTCTATATAAATACTTACATAGTCTTGTCTATATTTACAAAAAAGCCAATTTCTGATTTTAATAAGAATGATAGTAAATTAATAGATCAATTTGGTAAAAATAGATAATATTTGAGAAAAGGTTTGCTAGTCACAGATTCTTTTAGTTTTTTTGTCTCTAAATATTTTTAGTTCCTCATTTCTCAAGGATAATTTAGTTGATCTAAGGCTCATGATTGACAGTTCTTTTATTACAAAAAAAAAAAAAGTGTTGAAAACCTTCTAGCTTCTGGCCTCTATAGTTTGTTGAAAAATCTGCTATTAGTTTTGCTGTGTAAGTGTAAGGGTGGTATTCTCTCACTGAACTCATTTTTAATTTTTTTCTTTTTTGTTATTTTTTTGGTGTAGAATTCTTTGGGTTTATTCTGTTTGGATTCACTTAGCTTCTTGACTATAATTTTTTTTTCTTGCTAAACTAAAGAAGTATTTAACCACTATTTCTTCCAATATTCTTTTATCCTCATTTTGTTTTCACATTTGAGACTCCAGTGATATAAATAATTGGACTGGTAGGTGTTGTGCTACAGATCCTGAGGTTCTGTTCCTTTTTCCCGCCTTGTTTTCACTTTGTTGTTGTTACTAGAAAATCTTGTTGTTCTGACTCCAGGTTTAAGAGTCAGTCCTCTGTTACCTACATTTTCTTGTTGCACTCTTCCAGTGAGGCATTTTGCTGGTGTTGTAATTTCTATAACTTCATGTTCTTTCTTTTTTACTATGTCTAGTTCTTTGCCATGATATGTTTTTTGCTTTTTTTTGTGTGTGTGTGTGTATGTAATTAAGTTGTCTTCCCTGACTTTCAAATAGCTGTTTTTTAAAAAAATTAGTACATGTTGGTAATACAGAATAGTTATGTTCATTTTGGGGAATTCATACATGTATATAACATATCTCAAACATTTTGAATCCCTTTATTCCTCTCTAGTATACTATCATCATTCACATGCTATATGTATATATATATATATATATATATATATATATATATATATACACACACACACACGCACACGCACACACACACACATACACACACATACATACACATAATACATATATGTACTCATACATATATACATACATATGTTTTAAATATCTCATATAAGAGGAAATATGATATTTAGGTTGTTTGCGTTTCTGGTTTCTTTTATTTGTTTCTTATTTGTTTCTGTGAGAATACATGATTGCTTATTGATGCATCTTTATGGTAGTTGCTTTAAAAACCTTATCAGGTAATTACAGCATATATGTGCCATCTTTGTGTTTGTGACAGTTAATAGTTTCGTCTTATATCATGATTTTTCTGGGTTTTGGTACCATGCGTTTAAAAACATCTTGGACATTTTGGCTATCAAGTTAGAAAACTTTTGGTCTTCTTAAGACCTTTTATTTTAGCTGTCTTTTATTCTGCATAGATTAGCATTTAGGGTCTAGTCCATTTTCTTTGATGGTTCCAGTGACACCTTAAGTTTTACAGCCTTTGTCCTGCTGTGGTCTCGCTCATTCACCTCTCCCTAAGCTTTCTACTGACTCCTGTTGATGCTTTCTTAGGGTGCAGAAAGTGCTTCTTTAGTCCTGTCCCCTGGTCACCTTGTGTGGGGCAGGGGTGCTGCTTTGACTGCTGTTATTGTGAGATTCTTAAGAGATTTCCTTTGTGGTGCTGCTGGGCTGGTGCTGCAGAGGAGTGAGTCTGCTTTAGCAGGTAAACTTCTAGTTTGGAGGTCAGGCATCACCAGCCCTTGTTTGCCTTATTTCTTTAAATAGGGCTCCTAAGGTACCCTGCCATTATGTTTTTCTCTAATCCTGGTATCCTAAACTTGTCCATCCTGCACAGATCATTTTTTAGAAAATGGTTTTAGTCTCACTGATTCTTGTGCCTTGTCCCAGTACCATACACATTGTCTCCTTCCCTTTTTTTCTTCTCTCAATCTCACAGCTTTTGATTGAAGTATAGCTTGGTACTTATGTCTTTATGACTATTAATTATTGCTCGTAGCTGGGCTCAGCCATGGACCAATGTACTATGACAATAGTTCTTCCTTCGTAAATTTTTGTTGATTTTCTAAATACTTACTATTAGTTTACCTTTAAACTCAATGAGATTCAATTTAATAAGGCCAAGCATGCTGACTTGTTACCTTTATTTTTTTCCTTCCATGACAATCTGAAGTTCTTTCTCTAGAGCTTCTTCTTGTTAACCGGGGCCTTCTATATAGTTCTTATCATGGAACTTCCTGCCCCTGCCATTCCACTATCGCCTTCACTGCTCTCCTGTGTTGTCTCTAGTTCCCTGAATCTGTGTCTCCCTCTTGCTGGTTTTAATTCTTGTTTGTTGGTGCCCACTCCATGAGAGTTTCTGGAGAAAAAATTTAGACACTTTTAATCTTTGAAAGTATCTTTGTTTTGCTCTCACATTTGTATAGGTTTATAGTTCTTGGTTAAAAACATTATGCTTCAGAATTTTCAAAGTGTTGTCCATTGCCTCACAATCTTTAGTGATTATCTTAAAAAGTGAAATAATAATTTGACTCTTATACTTTGCATGTGGCTTTTCTATGTCTGAATACTTTCAGACCACTTTACCTTTGATGGTTTGAAAGTTTACCTTAGTGTGCATTAACATGGTATGGGGTTGGGTCTTGATAGAGTCTTTTATCTGGAAACTAACTTTCTTTCTTTCTTTCTTTCTTTCTTTCTTTCTTTCTTTCTTTATTTCTTTCAAGAAGATATAATTATTTTTTCCCATTTTTGTTTCTCTTCAGTGCTTTGAAACTCTGCTAGCATATAAATTTCAATGGTAGAGAATATTTTATCTATTGACTATCCCAACTGTGCATAGAACAGTGTTTTATAGAGTAGGAAGTTTATATAGTAAGTTTTGCGTGAATGAATAAATTACCTATTTGTATTTAGATACTAAATCTCTTGGATTTCTCTTCAGATTTTCTTGTCTATTATTTTTCCCCTTCTTTTGTTCTGTAGATTTCCTCAGTTGATGTCCAAGAGCCCTCTCTCTTGTTTTTTTCCTCAGAATATTTTTTTCAAGTACCTTTCAAAGTTGTGATGAGAAATAGATCAATAGGTAAGCAGGTATCTAGAGTTGGTTTTTATGTTTGTTATGAGGTAGTAGTCAAGGTGTTTTTTTTTTTTTGTTGTTGTTGTTGATTTTGTATAGATGTTGATTTGATGTGACATTATTATTAATATAATTATTCTTTCTCCAAAGCAGTGCAGTGGTACATTTGTCATCACTCAAGTGACTGTTATAGGATGCTTTCTATTTGCTCTAGCAAGTAGAGATTTTGTTTCACTGTCTTGTGTATGCATCTTTACTACATAGTTTTAATTAGTATAATTTTATATATAGTCTTTGTACTTGGCGATGAAAGTTCTCTAAATTCATTCTTCAAGATTATCTTGATCATTATTGATCTTTTCATGTAAATCATGTGAATCAATATGTTAAATTACATCCACATAAACATACGTATGAAACTGCTCATATTATGAATAGATTGCTTTGAACCTATTGATTACAACATTGTGTCTTTTGAGGTTTTTGTTCTTTCGTTTTAACTTTTGTGTTTTTTTCTGAACAGACTGCATGAGAATTTGGTGTATTTCCTAAATTTCCTCGTTCATTTAGCATTGTGTTTGTAGTAATTTTGTTTACATATATGTTTTCACTTACCATGCTTTTTGTGTGGTTTATCATTTCCAAATGTTTTGGGTTCCAAACAGCTTGGAGCTCACAAATCTTTCTTGGGTATGTGTGTTTTAACTTTTACGCTGACAGGCAGTCAGTTCAGGGCTGGGTCTAAGAGCCCAGACTCTTATTAGTCTTTTCACTTTTCCATCCTTAATGTGTTAATTTTTGTCCTATACTGTTTTTGCCTCTTAATTGAGGTTCACTTTTCTGTTGTGTGTAGGAAATAGGGAAAGGGGGACAGGGGACAAGAAAGATGCCTGCAGAGCATATTTGTGCTCTCTGTATTTTTGAATCAAAAAAGAAAATATTTTTCCAAGTCTGCGCTTTACAGACTGCTTTTTTCTAATGTTGACTAGATTTAATCAAACAGACCCTCCTGACTGGTCACTGGCCAGGGCCATAAGATTGCTTTCACTGGTCTAGACACCTTAAGGTTCATATTCTTGGCTTGAGCAGGGACCTTCCCTGCCTCTCTGTGATTCTTCGAACTGATTAAAGCTGAGCAGAATAGAGAAATACTGTGTAGGTAAGAGAAAGTGTCTGATGTACTTGTTGAGATTTAATTATGTATAATTCGTTGTAAATTTTCTGAAGCATTCTTGCTTCTTGGGTAGCAAAGAAAATAACGTGTACTTTGTTTTTT
This sequence comes from Hydrochoerus hydrochaeris, assembly GCA_004027455.1. Lineage (NCBI taxonomy): Eukaryota > Metazoa > Chordata > Mammalia > Rodentia > Hydrochaeridae > Hydrochoerus > Hydrochoerus hydrochaeris. The sequence goes on along the minus strand of PVLA01000155.1, from coordinate 35,635 downwards.
TCTTTGGTTCATTGTTTAAAACTTCAATGATTTGGGGGTATTTTAAAGTCTTTTCTGTTGTCTATTAAGATGTAAAATTTTGAGATAGTATTTTAAAATTGTAAATAGCATTACTGTTGCCAAGTTAATAAGTATTTATCTTTTAGAAAAGTACTTTCTAACTTTCCCTTACCAAAATTATAGGAAAGGGACAACAGCAGTTCATGTGGGGCTGATAACTGCTTATCATATTTACAGTTGGGATGACTGAGTTATGCCTTTCCTAAGAATAGTCCAAAAAAGATGGAAACACATAAATGAAATTATCTGAGAAAGTTTTATTAGTGAATTATTAATTTTTAAATTTAGTCTCAATTCAGTAAATATCTTTATTATAGGTTGTAGATATTTGCATCATTGAAGAATTGGAGTTGTGTATTTTTTGTTATTTGTTAATTCAGATTATATAATGGATTTTTTTTATTTTGTGGTGTTCAGAATGAAACAATTTAGGCATATGCTTCTGAGGAAGATCAGGAATTCTTATAATTTATAATATATGTCAGTATATCATAGCAGTTGATTTACACCCAAATTGCATTTGCACAATTTCCAGATTTATTGGCCAGAACTTTGCCATTTCTTTCCTTTAGGCCTATCCTTATTTTATAGGTTATATCATCTAGTCTGATGTAACAACTTAAAAGGAATCAGAGAAACTTTTTTGTGTGATATTAAGTGGCTCTGTTGAGTCAGTTTAAATGAATCAATTAAAAATAACTTATTCAAGGGCTATAAACAGATTAACTGTTATAAAGTGGAGAATGAATGAGCATGAAAATCTGCTTATAAAAACCACTTCTGACTATTCAATTCCCTCATTGCCCTGTTCCTTGTCATTTGCTATTTTTAATAAGAAGTCTCAGACTAGATTTTTGAGTAAAGAGCAGTCTTTGACAGTAGTGTTTCTTTTTACAGTCTAAATAATACATGAACTTTAAAAGATAAATCACTGTCAATTTGAGAGCCATACATATCTGATGCGGACATCTGCTAATATATGGATAAGATTTATCTGGATTTTGTACATTTTGATATTTTGGGGGCTTGTAGCATTTCTTACTAAATTTTCACTCATGATGGTTGGTAAGTTTTGCAAATGTGGAAGGCAATCCAGTCCACTGTTGTAATAGAAGGGTGCAGATCTTCCATTGCCTAGCTCTGTCATTGTCAGATCTTCATTTTTCCTGACTTCCTTGCATTATTACTCATTTTGGGAGTCTTGTTTTCAAGTACTTGTGATAATTCTGTGTGCAGTCTGATCCCTCTTCCATTAGCTCCTTGTTTGTTTGATGCAGCCAAAGTTGGGTTTTGTTTTTTACAACTAGAGCTATCAGTGGCATGAGAAGTGCATCATACTTTAGATAAAATTCACATGTCTCTGAGGAGTCCTGTGCTTTTAGTAACCAGAATTTTCTTGTGTGAGAATGAGGGTGAGAGAAGATGTGGAGGAAAAACCAAAAGAGCTGAGGACGGAGCAGCAACTGCTATGACATAGCATGAGGGCCAGAGATGAGGTTAAAATCCTTCTGCCACTTGGCAATTGTGTAACTTTGGTCATTTTTTAATCATTTTGAGGTTCCCTTTCTGGCTTAGAACATTGTACTTCTCTTCTCCTGTCCCTCTCTTTCCAACAGATAACCTCACATTAGACTTGTTAAAGAAACAGAAGTTCTTAGATAGAAATTACTCAGTATTGGGCCGGAGATACAGCTTACTAACACAGCACCTGCCTGACAAGCATGAGGTCCATGAATTTGATTCCTGGTATTTAAAAAAAAAAAAAAAAAGTTAAAAAAAAAAGACATCCCTCAGTATTATGCTTTCTAAAATATTACTTTCCAAAGCCCATGTATATCTTCAGTATTCTCTCCTTTTGTTAAATATTTAAGGTCATTATCTTCATTTGGGCTTTAAATTCCATCTTCTGTTTTCCTAAGTCATGTGTACCCTCAGTTTATCTTTTCCCTCTCTTGAATATGTAACTTGTTAACCAGATTCAATTGTCAGCATTTTAAAGCATGTTCACATTTTGTAAATGGGAAGGGGACTAAGATGTGTTATGTACATGGGTCAACTCCCCATGGTGAATGTAGTTAAAATGTACTTAACCAGCTTCAACTGTCAGCATTTTAAAGCACGTTAACATTTTGCAATTGGGAAGGAGACCAAGATGTTTTATGTACATGGATCAACTCCCCATGGTGAATGCAGTTATAATGTACTTCAAATATGTACTAATAATAATTTAAAAATTTAAAGACTCTTCCATATTAAAAAAGAGCCATGTCCTTCCTTATCCAGCATGTAGCTGGCCTCTTTTCTCTTTTCTTTTTCCATTTACGGCAAATCTTAAGAAAAGAGTTGTCTGTACTTGCTGCCTCAATTTATGTCTTTCTAGTAAGATTTCTACTGCCATTGTTCTATCAAAGCAGCTTAGTACAAGGTGATCAATGACCTTAGTGAAAGCAGTTAAAGGATATTCTTTAGTTTACATCTCCCTGGACTTCTCAATAACATTCCATTCATTAAGGGTCATATCTGATTCCTAATATGCTGTTAACATTCATCATACATGTCTTAGTTACTTGTTACTGGGACAAGCTACCCTACACATATGAGTTAAAGGAGGAGAGGTTTATTTTGGCTCACAGTTTATAGTAGCTTTAGTCCATAGTCATCTGTCTCCAAGGCAGGGCAGGAGGGCAGAGAGACAGAACAGAAGAGAAACAGTTCATGATGTGGCAGGCAAGAAGCAGCAGCCATCAAAGGATGAGGAGTGATATATGTCATTCCAGATCACACTCACAGTGACCAACCTCTTCACACCAGATTTCACCTTTCAACGTCAAACCTAGCTATACAACCATTAATGAACTAATGCAGTATCACAGGCCCATGATATGATATCACCCACATATGAGTGCTGGAGGCTTTGGAAGGACATCTAGAGATAAACCATAATAGTACACTATGTATATAAAAATTACTTTGGCTGAAATATTTCAGTTTTATGGCATTAGTTCTTTTTTATAGCAGTTTTTTTCCAAAATAAGCTAACTTTATATTTTATACTACATTAGACTTTACTGGAAAAATACATATTTGTTCACCTTCTCCCATTTAGTATTTGACATTGAACTGTAGTTGTCATTGCATATTTAAAATAATGTATTTTGTGTTGCTAAGAGTAACACTTTTGCTAGTTAAAGATGCCATCATGCTAAGAGTAACACATTTGCTAGTTAAGGGAACCTACAAGCTCCTACGGAAATCAAGTCAGAAAACTTCCATGTGTGAAAGTAGTGCCATAGGAGAGGCTACAGCTAGGGAGCCCTCAAGGCAAGGTAGAATTGTACCTCCACTCCATGGTGGTGAAGGAATTCTTGGGCAACCCCACACTGAAATTTTAATTTGTAGTGTGCTGGGCTTTGAGGGCAAAGCAAAGGCATTCATTCCTTGTCACTGCATAATGTTCTCCAGTGGTTGTCACGATTTCCTCAACATTAGTATAGCACACACAGATGTGTGCTGTGAATGAAAATAGTGAAGCTAAAAGTGAGAATTAACAGTGTATGAAATGAGTAACATTAGAGTAACTTGAGATTTCAGCAGCTAATAAGAAAGAGGTGTTTCTAGCAGAGTAGCCTGGTATTCTTGATCATTGATTTTCTTTGTCACTTAATGCCTAAGAAAGCATCACTTTCCCTTGGAACAGCTTTGCATTCCTCTCATTCCTGAGGTTCCTGTGCTGTTTGGTTAGTGATAGAATCAAGCCTGCTATGTGCTTTGGCACACTCTTCGTGATGAACTGCTTTATTGGGGATTGGAAAGGGCCACAAGAGAAGAGGCATGTTCTCCTGTTTTCTGTTTATCTCACCATTTGAGCACATGACTTGGAAGGTCAGGAAGGACTGTATGGTGAGTTAGTTCTTGGTGATGTTTGTTGAACTGTTTATAGCCTAGGATTGGATATTTCAGGATGGCATCACTAGCTTAGCGATCAGGATAAAACCCCAGCCAACTATAGGGACATGTTGAGGAGAATTTAATGTAAGAAACACATGGGACATATTTTTACTTGGACCAGTTCTTTCAGGATAAAGAGTGTTGTAATCCATCAGCCCTTGTTTTCTGGACTGATGATTAAGGAGATATGGACCCCTTTGATACTGCCCTAGAAAGTGTTACTCTTCTTAAATGAATGAGTATGGAAGTTTGTTATTGGATGTAACTTGACTTCTGCCTCTTAGAACAAGACTGTTGGGCACACTGGCTGCCATGATTGAGCACATTAAACTGAATGAGAAACTGTCTTGCTTTTGTTCAGTTGTTGGTGTAGGGGGTTCCTCTGAGTCTTAGCTTTGTGTGTGAGTTCTTGGAGCTGTGCTTTACAAGGAATGAAACAGAAACCCAGTCCTGCCTCACATGTGAGATGGTCTGTTGTGAAGGCCTGGATGCTGCTTTTCCAAACTGGAGGAACAACATCAAACCATACTTTTCTTCTGTTACTGAGAAAGTGCTGTGTGCTTACCTGCCTAACAAAGAATATTATCCTATCACAGGCAAGGCTTTTATCTAGCTTATATTCTGACCTCAGGGATCCAGTTGGGGTTGTGTGTTATCAGCTGGATTCTGTACCTGGTACTGTAAACTCAGCCTTCACAGATCTTGGCAGGTTTCTCATCTTCATCTACTCTTATCTCAGCTTGAGTACATCTGTTCTTTGAGTCTTGTTCCATATCCACAGTTCATATGAAATTGTTTGTCATTCTTACTTATCACTTAAAATAATGACAGGCTCCTTTCTATTGTAGCATTTACTAATAATGACAGAACTATTTAAACGATTATGATAATCTGTCAAGAGGATTATCCCCCTGCTTTTCCAACATAGAATCGAATAGAACAACTCAAAGGCATTTTTTCATACTATAGGATTTTATCTAATAATTTACTTTAAGTTTGTGCTGGTAGCTGGAGACATTCAGTTTTTAAATTTGGAAATATTTACAACCATATGTGGTAAACATGTATCACCCAGTTCTTTCCCATCAGTATTTTCTTCTGAATTCATTTGAAATGTACCACATATGCATACATATATACATGTGTGTAAACTATGTAAAAGAAAGAAATGCATATGTAGTAAGTAAGTAAGACTTTAGGAGTAAAAACATTAATAAAGGTGATTATCTCTGTTAGGTAGAATATGGGAAATTTTTATCTGGACCATGTAGTTATTTTTAAGATCTGTAAAAATATTTTTCTATAATAAACACATATTCCTTTTATAAGAAGAAAATACATTAACAATTTCCAGTAATTAAAAATGCAATAAAATTTTTATGTTGAGCAACATTTAAGTTTGAGCTAATGATATCCCATTAAGATTTTTCCATAAAAGATATTTTTGCTCAACTAATTAAGAGATGAGATGTATGTATAGGAATTTAAGAATTGTTGTCTACTGTACTTTTGGTATACAGTATATAAAAATTTAAAATGTGCCAAACATGTATAATACAAGTAATGTAATATACCAAAAACTTGGTGAAGCATCAACCTATAAGGTCTAATCAAAATGTATTGTGTTTAAATTTTAAAAATTTTATTACAATATAAGGCATGTTACCATTAATCTACCTCAAAATATTCCCCATCTGGAATGAAATATGTTCATCTCATTCTTGCTCATTTCTTAAGGAGTTCTGGAATGCCTGTTTTGTATCTTTGTCAGGTGTGATCATAAATCTGATGAATTCTGCTGCCCAGTGACATCCCGTGAAAAGGCAGGCTCATAGAAACGATGGTGTGTGTTCATTTACCTTATTCACCGGATCTAGAACCATGTGGCTTTTGACTTCTTGTCAAAGTCAAAATAACTGAAAGGGAAACATTGTGAATTCAGTATATTGAAGCAGCCACAACACAGCAACTAAAGGCACTAAGGAAAGAGGACTTTCAAAACTGCTTTAGAAAGTGGCAAGAAAATGAGATGAAAAGGACTGTTTTTAGGAGAATTCATAACAAGTTGTCTTTATTGTAATATTTTTTAAAAATTTAAACATTTAGTGTATTTTCAGTCATATCTCATATTTGGTTTTTGGAGAAATGGACTATATGTTCCCTTACTTGAATATGTATAGTTTTTGTTGTTAGGTAATTCTTTATCATAGTAAATTCGTTATTTTCAGTTACTAAAATAAAGTAGCATTTGTAATTTATCCTTTGCAACTACTAATTTTTCCTAGGAAAAATCTTTGCTTAAACATTTATAATTGAGTCATTTCTTTTCCAGTTTTTTGAGGTAAAATTAAAAGTAGACTTAATTTTATGGTAAAATGTTTTCTGTTGAATTGCTTTAAGTTATATCTTATTTCCCAAATAAAAATTTGGTCATTTTCCCCTTGGCGTAGACTTTTCTCACTGGTTTGTATATTGGGTTGATGCTTGCTGAACTCTGAAAATGCATAAGAAGTTTATAAGGATGTTGTTTTTATACAACTTTTAGATTTTCTGGCTTCCTGATTAGCATACATAGATGACATTGTTACTGTTGTGTTGCTTTAGTGAGGCAGTTGTCCGTGTTAGAAACTTTTAACACAATGTAGGATAACCAAAGAATGAATAGTTATCTCAATATTTTTGAAAGGAATATATAAATCATAGAATATTCTAAGTTGTGAAGAATTTCAGACATATGGTCAATATTAATTCATTCTTCATGTGCTAGTTGCACGTCCAAAGGAATTATATTTGTATGAAGAAATATTATAGAAAGCTCTTCTGAGCCTTGTTGCAGTTTAGAAAAGTCCATATTTGTTATCCCATGGAAAAGGTTTTGGAATTCTAATAATTAGTCTCAGTCTACCACTTTTAGTGCAATGCATGGTGAGAATAGACTCTAATGCATTTTTGTAGTTATGAGAGCCAAGAGGGTCTTAAGTCCAGTTAGAAGGATGGCTTATTGGAACAAAGGCTCTGACCCAGGGCAGAACCCAGGTTTTATTCTTTTTTGAAGAGGGTAGTGGCTTAGGGATGACTGTACGAGTGGGGGAAATATGTGCCTACTGTAAGGAGATTGGTAGGAGGCCTGAAATCATAACGTGTATATCACAGATACTGTTTTGGGGTCGGTGCTTCAGTTTTGATGTGTAATTCATGCCCTGAGAAGTCATAGCCTCTTTTTTCAAGGGTCATTATCAGCCAATAGCCTGCTACCTCTCAGCCTAGTTTACACATGCTACATGGTAGCTGTATGCAGAGCATCATAGACCTGTTGCATTGGTTCAAAGACTACACATAGGCCAGAGCAAAGACTACACATAGGCCAGAGTTATAGCTCAGCAGCACAGTGCCTGCCTGGCAAATGCAAGCTCACAAGTCCTGAGTTCCATTCCTGGTAACAAAAAGGGGGGAAAAAATGAGGCTACACATCAGCACCTAGGGTACACCAATTTGCATTGTTTAAAGCCAATTGAGGGAATATGGAAATGATCTAGCCAGCTCTGTACATGTCAATACACAGAGGTAGGGTCAATTGTTTTTTTTTCAAGGAGAGTCATCAAGGTAGTCTTCCATAAAATACTTTGTGCCCAACATGTGTTTCTGAAAAGATACAACCAGAAATTGATTAATATGATTTTGGGTGTTATCTGTTGACACACTGGGCTTTTCCCTTAATACTTGAAATGATGAAATAGTCCCATTAACAATATGTTAGGTTTATGGGTTTTTTTTTCTGATACACTGATTATATATTTGAAATGTATAATGTTATACACTGATTTTATGTTTGAAATTTATATCAGTTAAATGGTTAGACCAGAAATTCTTCTGTAGAAATTAAGACCTACAGTAAATAGCATTGGGTGATACATATTTGTTTAGTACCGAGTGAAAAGAGAGCTGTGTACTTAATTGTGACTCAGTTTTCTTGTTAGAGTATATGCATGCTTTGTTTTCTTTACCAGTGACTTTTTAAAAATGAAATATCCTCATATCTTTCCTTAAGAAATTAAAAATAAAAACAGAATAAAACCAAAAACGAATAGAGGAAAATAATAAAGATCAGAAAACACGATCCCTTTATAAAACACCATCATTTTTCATAAAGATTAACATTTTGATTCTTACGTTTCTGTAGAAATAGAAAAGACTCAGAATAGTCTAAGCAACTTTGATAAAGGAACAAAATTAGAGCTCCAACCCTCCCCAGTCCCATGAATTATCACAAAGTTACAAATCATGACAAACAGCATTGATAGCAAGATAGAAAAACCACCAAAGTACCAATATGAAATACCAAAATAAGGGACAGGGTTTTAGCTCAGTGGCTTGGCAAGCATGAGGTCCCAAGTTCAATCCCCGATTACCTCTCCCCCCAAAAAAGAAGTCCCAAAATAGATACCCACATAACAGTCAACTGATTTCTGACAAAGAGATACAAAAGCAATTAAGGAAAAAAGGATTGTACCTTAAATAAATATGTTGGAACAACTGGATATCCACATGCAAAGAACCCAAAGCTTATAGCACATCAAAACTTTAAGACATCAAAAGCCAACTTAAAATGGCTCACAGGGGGCTCGTTAAAGTAAAGGTAGGTGTGGCCTGAGTCATTGCTTTGGCTGAGGTCATTCTCTCTGGGACAAAATACATGTTTTTTCTTTCAGCTTGTCACTAATGAAACAATATGATGTTTATATATGCATGACATATTTATTTCACTAATAAATATGTTCTCAAGATGTATCCATTTACCCATAAAAATGTCTAGTTTATCATTATTTATGGCTGAGTAGTACTCCACTGTATAGAAATGCCACATCTTTCTTGTCCTTTCTTCAGTCAGTGCGAATTTAGGTTATTTAGGTTACTTACAAGATCTGGCTATTATAAACTGTGCTGCTATACACATAGGTGCACATATATTGTTGTGGTATGAAGTTTTTAATTCTTTGGGGAAAATATCCAGAAGGGGAATAGCTTGGTTGAATGGGACCTGCAATTTTAGTTTTTTGAGGAATCTCCACACTGATTTCCACAGTGGCTACACCAGTCTGCATTCTCACCAACAGTGGAGAAGGATTCTTTTATCTCTACAACTTCACCAGCATTTTTTATTGCTTGATTTCTTGATACTAGCCATTTTTTCTAGGATGAGGTGGAATCTCAGTGTTGTTTTAATTTGCATCCCTCGAATGGCCAGTTCTGTTGAACGTTTTTTTCATGTATTTATTTGCTGTTTGTATTTCTTCATCTGAGAAGTGTGTGTTCATCTCGGATGCCCATTTTTGGACTGGGTCTTTAAATCTGGGAGAACTGATTTTTTAAAAATTTCTTTATGTGTTCTCGATAGTAATCCTTTGTCTGAGGAACAACTGGCAAACCTTTTCTCCCACACTGTGGGTTGTCTCTTCACCCCCATTGGTGGTTTCTTTTGCTGTGCGAAAAGCTTTTCAATAGGATGAGATCCCATTTGTTGATTCTTTGTGGTGAGTACTCTGCAGTCTACACTAATGTCTTCAAAAGTTTTATCTTCTCTATCTTCCAGCAGATTTAATGTTTCTGTTTTAATATTAAAATCTTTAATCCTTTCAGATTTTAGCTTAGTACCTGGTGAAATATATGTGTCCAATTTTAATCTTTGGCATGTGTAGAGCCTGTTTTCCCAGCACCATTTATTAAAGAGGCTTTCTTCCAGTGAATGTCTGGCACCTTTGTCAAAGACGAGGTAGCTTAGTGTGTCTGCAGTTGTTTCTGCATCTTCTGATTTATTCCATTGATTTTTAGGTCTGTTGTTTTTTTTTTTCCCCAGTACCACACTGTTTTAATCACAGTAGCTTTATAGTAAAATTTCAAGTCAGGGACTGTAATGCCCCCTGTTTTGTCTTTGTCTTCCAGGATTGCTTTTGCTATTCTAGATCTCTTCTTATTCCAGATGAATTTTAGGATTATTTTCTCCAATTGTGTAAGATATGCTGTTGGAATTTTGATTCGAATTGCACTGAATCTGTGTAACAGTTTTGGAAGCATGGCCATTTTCACTGTATTGTTTCTTCCTACCCAAGAGCATGGGATATCTCTCTATTTCTAATATCCTCTTCAATCTCCTTTTTCAGAGTATTATAGTTTTCAATGTAGAGGTCTTTTACATCTTTCATTAGATTAAGTCCTAACTATTTTGGATGCTATTGTAAAAGGTGTTGTTTCTCTGACTTCTCTCTCAGTGAGTTTGTTATTCGTGTACAGGAAGCTATTGATTTTTGAGTGTTGACTTTGCAACCAGCTACATTACTAAATTTGCTTATTAAATCTAGAAGTCTTTTGGTGGAATTTTTGGGGTCTTCTAGAGTATCATGTGATATGCAAATAATGATCATTTAACTTCTCACTTCCCTATCTTTATTCCTTTTATTTGTTTCCTTTGTGTAATTGCTCTGGCTGAAGGTTCCAGGACAATACTGAATAAGAATGGAGACAGTGGACATCCTTGTCTTGTTCCTGATTTTAGAGTTTTTGTCTGTTTAGTGTGATGTTGGCTGTTGGTTTGTTGTAAATGGCTTTTATCTGATTGAAATAAAGATCATATATTCCAATTTTCTGTAGGGTTTTTGTCATGAATGGGTGCTAGACTTTGTCAGAAGCTTTTTCTGCATCTATTGAGATTATCATATGAGTCTTGTCCTTGGCTCTGTTATTACAATGTATTACATTTATAGATTTACATATGGTGAACCATTCCTGCATTCCTAGGATGAATCCCATTTGATCGTGGTGTTAATTTCTACTCTGATCCTTATAATTTCCTCCCTTGTACGAACTCTTGGTTTAACTTGCTCTTGTTTTTCTAGAAGTTTGAGGATCAATATCAAGTTGTTTATATGTGTTTGCTCTGTTTTCTTGATTTGGGTATTTACTGCTTGAATCTCCATCTTAAGACTGCTTTCACTGAGTCACACAAGTTCTGGTATGTTGTGTCGTTATTATCATTCAAGTGTAAAAACTGTCTAATTTCTTCTTTAATTTCATCTGTCACTCATTGGTTGTTCAGTCAGATGCTATTTAATTTCCATGTGTTTATGAAGTTCTTGTGGTTTTGTTTTACTATCAGGTCTGTGGCCTGATAGTATGCATGGGATAATTTTAGTTCCTTTGCATCTACTGAAGTATGTTGTATGAGCCATGATATGGTCTATTTTGGAGAATGTCCCATGTGCAGCTGAAAAGAATGTGTGTTCTAATGTTGTGGGTGTAGGACACTCTATAGACATTTTCCAAGTCCATTTGCTCAGAAATTTGATTTAGTTCTAATATTTCATTACTGATTTGTTGTTTATTTGATCTGTCTTTTGGTGTCAGTGGGCTATTGAGGTCTCCCAAAAGAATTGTATTAAGGCTTACTCAGTTTTTCCTGCCCATTAATAACTGTTTTATATAGCTGGGTACACTAACATTTGTTGCATATGTATTTATGATTGTTATGTCTTCCTCTTGGATTGCTCCCTTTACTAAGATATAGTACTTTCTTTATCTCTCTCAATCAGTCTTGGCTTGAAATTCACTTTGTCTGCAAAATAGAATAGCAACTGCTACTTTTTTCTGAATTTCTGTTGCATGGAGTATTGTTGTCCAACCTTTGACTTTCAGTGTATGAATTTCTTTTTGAATTAAGTGTGTTTGTTGTATACAGCATATCGTTGGATGTTACTTTATCCATTCTGCCATCTGTGTCTTTTGACTGTTGAATTGAGACCTTTAACATTAATGGTTAAAACTGATATGTACTGATTTATCCTTGTCATGTTATTTTTGTATTATTGGGTCCTCCCCTACCTTTTTTTCTTTTTTCCTTTTCTCTAATGTTTGCATTTCCTGGTGGATTCTTTCTGTTGGGGTTTATGGAGTTGTCATCCTTACTATCTCTTTCTAGAATGTTCTTCAGAACATGTTGGAGTACTGGTTTGGTGGTCATGAATTTCTTGAGATGTTCTTTGTCATGAAAATATCTTCTCCATCAATTTTGAATGATATTTTTGCAACATCAATCTGGGTTGAAAGTTGTTTTCCTTTAGAACTTGGAGTTCTTGACTTGAGAGTTTGTGCTGAGAAGTCAGCTATAATTCTGATGGGCTGTCCCTTATAAGTGATTTGTTTCTTTTCTCTAACAGCTCTTAAGATTCTATTCTTGTGTTGAATTTCTGGGATCTTGACTATGATATGCCTGAATGTAGATTTTTTTTTTTAATCATTGATACTTGGTGTTCTATATGCCTCACTTATTTGTATACCAAATTCTTTTTTTGTCTACCAGGAAAGTTTTCTATCATGATATCTGTGAAGATGATTTTAATGTTATTTGTGGTATCTCCTGCTTGTACATTGACTCCAGTTAATCTTAAATTATTCTCCTTTGTCTCACCTAGCAGATGCTGGATTGATTTCTCATGGTCTCTTGCTTGTTTTGAGAAATCTTTCTTTTCCTATCTGCAAGCCTGTCTTCAATAACTGAGATCCTGTCTTCACATTGGCCTAATTTGCTTAGAATATTTTCAGTGGAGTTTTTATTCTCCTGGATATCTTGTTGAATTTGCTTTATGGATTCCATTTATTTCCTATGTTGTGCTTCCATAATTTGCTTGAGCTTGTCTATTTTTTTGTCTGTGTCTGCTCTAACATCACTAAGCATGGTGTGTATTTTGATAATCTCTGTAGTTAATTGAGAGATTATTTCTGATTTTCCTTTTTCCAGAGCCTCACTCACTTGCTTTGTTACCACTTCAGTGAGACATGGTAAGGGGCTTTCAGATTTTCTAGCCTCCTTGCTCCCCGGGTTTGTCTTTGGGGAACTGGTTGTCTGAGATTTTGTCTTGTTTAAGTGTCTTCTCATATCTTTTCAACAGAATGCAAAACAATTATGTACAATATATAAGTATGTAATATGTTAATTCTGTCCTTAAGGATTAAGATTCAAAATGGATTAAAAAGAAAACAAAAGTGAGAAAAGGAAAAGAGATTACAAGTAGGTTGCAGGACAAAGATGGATCCCAGCAACTTGGGGAAACTGATGTAGAAGACCGAAGGAAAAGAGAGCTGGAAGAGATAAATGGTAGAATGGAACAAAACCACATCCACAAGGAGGTTAGGAACCACATTCACACTTAAATAAAGAGAAAGAGAGATAAAATCAAACTAAAAGAAACAAGAAAAAAAAGCAAATAAAAACAAAGCGAAACAAAAACTTGTCCACTTCCAGGATTCTCCCTGGATTTCCTAGTAGACAGCCTTTGGAGACAGCACCCCAGATCGTGCTACTGTATCACCGCAAGCCAGGAGTTGCTTTATGACAGAGTAATAGACAACCTGAGCAGGCCCGCCCTGAGACCAGACTCATTGGTCTTGCTGAGGTCCAAGCAATTTTCACGGGTCTGTGCCCAGCTGGGATCTGCTGGAAGAATCCAGCAACAGTTCTGGTTCTGGATTTATCCAGCCCAACTCCAAAATAGCTCCCGGCCAGTCACTCCCTCCCACCGGAGGACCAAATCCTTTGCACTCAGCCCCAGCTAGCACAGTTCTCCATATTAATAGCTCTTCTTCACCACTGAGTCTTTCAGCAGACACCTCTGGGGTTTCCAACCCCCACTGCCACCATGACTGTACATCCCCAAGTTCTATAGCTCCCCTCATGCAGCAAGTCAGGTTACGGAAAAGATACCACCCCTACCCCCTTCTTCTTCATTCAGGTTTTTCTTTTTACTCTCTCTGTGGGCTTCAGTTCAGTCTTCAGATTCTTCCTGGATCCAGGGGACCTACTTTCTTCCTTCTTGTCTTCTTCTTGATGGTATATTCCTAAGTCTAGATGGTGTCTCTCAGAGAGGCTGTTCTCTCTCCTGACTACTACTCTGCCATCTTACCAATGACTTTGTTGTGGGTTTTGTATTTTCTATTCAGTGCCTAATTACTTAGGAATTCTCTAAGTAGTATGGATTACTTGTAGTTTTCCCTCTTCACTGTTGACAGAAAACATACCTGAGTGAGACCCTTTGATCTTCAGAGAGTTTTATCTAAAGAAAGATTAAAATATCTGTTAGGCATTTTCTCAAAGAAATGGAAAACTTCCAAAGATTTCAGAGCAGGTGGAGAGGTTTTTCTTATATAAAATAGGGAAGTAACTATGTTGATTAGTAGATTCATCCTAAGTTAGAAAGTAGAGAAATTTGCTTGGCTTGGTATGAGGGAGTTTTTAAAGATCACGTCAGGCGTAAAGTGCATACAGGATGATAATAATGAATAACTTCTTTTTGTTACTGTTAGTATACTAGTCAGCTTTTTGTCTTTGGGACCAAATATAGAACACATGAAATTTAAAGAAAAAAGGTTGATTTTGTCTCATGATTTTAGAAGTATTAGTCCATGGTTAGCTGGCTCACAAGTAGAAATGGCATAGGAGAGGAAAACTGCTAATCTCATGGCAGCTGGGGAACAGAGAGAGCAGGAAGAACCAGTGAGGAAGGAAAGGGACCAAGGACAAAATATAGCTATTTAGGATATAACCCCCAGTGACCTACTTTTTCCAGTTAGACCCCACCTTCTACTAAGCACATTCAGCTATGAACTCATCAGGTTAAGTGATTAATAAGATCAGTATCTTTATGAGCTAAGCTTCGAAAAATTCCACCTCTGAATACATGAGCCACTTGAGTTTCATTTTTGATCCAAACTATAACAATTATAATATGTAAAAAAGCCTGGAGAGATTTCACTGTGTCCTCTAGTTTGTTGGGGCCTAGAGTCCCATAAAGAATTTTCAGCTAGTAATCTCTTCTAAATCTGGAATTCAGCTTTCTAAGATGACACAGAGGCTTCTTTCCTACTCACTGACCTCTTCATCCAGGTGCAGATAGTATGTTCTTTTTTTTTTTTTTTTTTTTTTTTTGCTAGAGGTTTAGGCTTCTGACCAGGAGCAAACCAGACAGACAATGTCTTGGTTACTTTTCTCTCATTGCTAGGACAAAACTACCTGACACTGAAGATGAAGGAAGGAAAGGTTTATTTAGCTCACTGTGGAAGTTTCAGTCCATAATCAGCAGGCTCCAAGGTAGAGTGGCATGACACTGGTGCAACACTTCAAGGCAGCAGCCAGAGCAAAAGTGGGGAAGGAACAAGCCTGTTCTTCTCCCTTATATTGTACACATGTCATCCTCCACCCCTCACAGTGAGTGTAACACTCACAAAATGTTTGTGCCCTCATCTTTCATAGGATGAGGATATTTACAAAGGAAGGATCCTTGCTCCTTG
Source organism: Hydrochoerus hydrochaeris (assembly GCA_004027455.1). NCBI lineage: Eukaryota > Metazoa > Chordata > Mammalia > Rodentia > Hydrochaeridae > Hydrochoerus > Hydrochoerus hydrochaeris. The sequence goes on along the minus strand of PVLA01000155.1, from coordinate 20,293 downwards.
CTGAGTGTCTCCCTTAAACTTCTAAACTTCTCAAGTTGACACATATTGTATGAACCATAATAATCCACCCTTGTCAATTGGCAACCAGACATATGTCTTTAAACCAGCCTTGGGAGGCATGCTTATTCTTAATAGTTTGCAACTTGAACATTATAACACTATTTAACAATCTTTAAGAACCAGCATTAAGTTTATCAACATTATATTACATTAGAAACACAAGATTGTGTCTTTTCCCTCTGCAAAGATTCATTCACATCCCTTTATGCAAAAGGCATTTAGTCCATCTCCAAGTGTTGCCAAAGTCCTAACAGTGATAGCATTACTGAGAACTTTAAGTCCCAAGTGTCCTCCTAGATGTAATGCAACCCTTAGCTGCAAGTCAAATGAAAACAAAGTAAACACTTCCAAAAACAATGGCACAGGATAAACATTCCCATTCCAAAAGGTATAAACAGGAGATACAAAGGATTGAGACCAAAACAAGTCCAAAATTCAGCAGGACAGATGTTAAATCCTATAGTAGCAGGACAGATGTTAAATCCACCTTCTGAAGCAATGTGTTGCAAATGGTGAGCTCCAAAAGGCTTGTGTCATTCCACCCCTGTGTTACTTCTGGTAGTTATAGATCCTATAGCCTTTCCCTTAGGCTGGTTTTGCTCCCTCCTTGCAGCTTTCCTTAGGTGATCCATGCTCATAGCTTTTCCAAACTACTGGGGTTTCTACTGTATCTTTGGCTTCATGCTCACAGCTTTAAACACTGTCACTCAGGCCTTTTGAAATTGGGGTGGAAGTCTTTTTAACCTCAAAACTCATGCATTCCATATGCACCTAAAACCAGTGCCATATGGATGACATTGAGGTTAGCTGCCAGTTGTAGCAGTAGCCAGGTTTTCCTCTTTTGCCTGTAGGGGTCAAGTGCTTGGATTGCTGACTACTCTGAATCTCATTGTGAAGAACAGATTTTCTATGCTAGAGCCATTCTGAATTCTGGTGTGGTAGCCACCACCATTTTGGATCATGATCTCTGTAGCTTTTTCCTCTAATCAAAGTCTTTAACTTTTGCAGTTTTGAGGTTACAAATCATGGGACTCTGCTGCCTCTTCCTGTGATGCTTGCAGGCCTCTTTATTTTTTTATTCCTTCTTAACAATTGAGATATCAGCTCTAACTTTACAGTCCACAACTCTACTGGAACTTCCTTTCTGACCAAACTCACATTTTAAATCATCCTGCTGGGCTCTTTGCTCTTGATTCGCAACATAACCCTGGCAAAAATCCCCCAGCAAAAGCCATGACACATTAGCCTGCCTAGAAATTTCTTTTGCCATATTAGTCAATCTACTGCCTTTAAGCTCCATCTCAGGCAGAGTCTCTGGACATGAGCAAAATGCAGACAAACTTTCTGCCAAGCCATAATACACACTGTGTGGAGTCCAACAACCAATTCAGGACTTCTTTCCTGCAAAAACCTTCCAAGCCTGGTCTCTACTGGCAGGATTTCTATTAGCCTTCTGGTCTTCTGAGTTCTGACCAGCAGGATTTGTATTAGCCTTCTGGTCTTCTGTTCTCCCATGCAGAACAGCCTAAGGTGTTACAGCTCTGTATATTCAGGTGATATCTCTGAACCTTTCCAAACTCTTCCCACAAGCCATTCCCAAAGGTTCTTAAACCACATGGTCAGATATAGCAATGTCCCCACTCCTGGTACCAAATTCTATTTTAGTTACTTTTCTCTTTATACTGGAACAAAACCACTATATACCCAAAATGAAGGGAGGAAAAGCTTATTTAGCTCACTGTTTGTGGAGGTTTCAGTCCATAATCAGCTGGCTCCAAGGCAGGGTGGTATGATACTGGGGCAACACTTTAAAGCAATAGCCGGAGCAAAAGGGGGAAACAAGTCTCTTCTCCCTTATATTGTACAGAGCCCCACATCTCACCCCAGAGCACTTCAAGCACTTACAAAATGTCTGTCCCCTCCTCTTGCACAGAATGAAGATGTTTAGAGAGGAAGAATCCTTGCTCTTTGCTGAGTCTCTCAGGTAAACTTCTAAAGTTTTCAAGTTGACACACTGTATCAACCATTACAGATAGGTTTGATAGGTTGCAAGCTTCCAAGAGAGAGTACTGTCCTCAAAACACTGTATCACTATTTGAAGATTTTGTGAAGGGCCTTACCTTCAGTAAACCAATGCAATATATAAAAATCTAACTATATTTCTATTATAGTATTAATTTAACCTTTTAAACAGTTACAGATACTGACTGAACTGTTACTGAGTTATTACTTTTAAAATCAAATGTCTATAAAAGGCTGCTTATTTTCTCAGTCAAGAGAGAACACTTGTGGAGAGAGGTTTGACTGGGTATATTGAAAACTTTTTATTGAATGTGGGAATCTGAAAGGAGAGGAGATTATGTGAATGTCTCACAAAGGGTTATAGTTAGACTTCAGAAATAAATTCTGAGAAGACAGAGAAAATAAAGAACTGACAGGAGAAGCCAGGTTACTCAGTTTCATTTTAGAAATTCCAGGATTTTTCCTGAAATGTTGAGGAAATTGCTTAGCCCTATGTTCTTCCATTTTGAGCTGCTTGAAAAAAATATCAAATAAATGCAAATTTCTCCTATTATCATTTATTCACCTTGTATTACATGTTTAAAGAGTTGGGAACCCAAGGAATTGCCTCTAAAATATTACCTTCTTACATAAATAGTTTACTGTATTTGTTAAGCAACTATCACTTTTGTCCTCCTTATTTACATTCCATATTAGTCTCTGAGTTGACCAAAAAGACCTTGTCAACATCTAGCAATTATTAAATCTGTTTGAGGATTGTTGGTGTATGGAACTTAAGTTGCTATTATGGTAGTTGATAATATTTTGATGTCCTTCATTTCATTAACTGGTGTAGAAAACTATTTGGATTTTTTTTTTTTTTGCGGTACTGGGGATTGAACTTATGACCTTACACTTGCCAGGCAGGTGCTTATGCCACTGAGCTAAATCCCTGGCATTATTTGGATTTCATATGTGAGTGCTTTTTAATTACTTGAGTCACGAGAAGAATGAATGAGGTCCATGTATCCTATTAATTCTTTTGAGTCTGAAAATTTCCTTGTAATTTGTTTGGCAAGAGGAATAAATGAGATTAGTTGCTAATGAGGAGATAAGAATGTAATTTTAGCATGATATAAAGCTGTGATTGTCAGTAAATATTATTAGGAATCTAGATTATTTTTATTACACCTTGTTTCTGCACAATCATTATCGACTGGTGATACTGAAAATTGGATCATTTCACACCATTATTTTTCATATGTGTTAATCTTCAATCTACAGGTACTTAAAATGGTGGTAATTAAGAAGTCATTAATAAGTTTGCAATATGAACAGTCAGTTTGCATGCATCAAATAATTCAGATGAAATTTAATTTAGCTTATTTACACTGTGTTTTCAGATTGATGAAGGTGTTAAAAATAAGTTGAAGTATAAGAAATGTTGTCAGCTGTGGGTTCAGAGGCTAACTTGTTTGTTTTCTAATGAAGGAATGATAAATGACATTGCAAAGAAACAGATAACATATGGTTTTTAGTAGCTAAAAGCAAAATAAACTTTGTATGGTTTTATTTTTTTGTAGTCAATTTGGCTTTCTGCTTTGCACAGCAATTTTACATGCTTACATTAGGTTGAAACATCCTGTGAGACTTTATTTGTGTAATGCAATTGTGTTGTACAGTTTTCTGAAACAAATATTGAAATATTTTGCATTTGATTTTGAGATACAGTTTATTTTCCTTTTGAAAATAATCAAACTCTTGAAGTTATTCATAAATACATTTAGTTTTATGTGAAGGATATATTGTAGTCCTGAGTATTTTCTCACATTTTTATTAGTGTTATCATTGTATCCTCCTTTTGTCTCTGTATGTATGTTCAAAAAGTAGTGTTAGATATTAGTGATTTCCTCTTCAATGTCTTCTTTTCCACTGAATTTTGATTTATTAAATGTATAGTGTATTAGTTAACATACTTTAGAGGAGCAGAATCATTCATCATAAAATATATGGATAATTATACAGAGTATGGGCTGGGGATTTAGCTCAGCAGCATAACCGCTTGCCTTGCAAGCCTGAGGTCGTGAGTTGGATCCCCAGTACCAAACTAAACCAAACCAAACCAAACCAAACCAAACCAAACCAAACCAAACAATTGTATGGGGGAGGTGGTTATGAGATAATCTTAGCAGATCAGAAAAGGAAGAGTTTGGAAAATCCGAATCGGCAGTCTGGCCACTAGAAAGCTGGAGGATCCAGTGGTAGCCAATTGCTGAAGGCCATGAAGCTCACGTTACAGTCACTAGTGCAAGTCTGTCAGAAGGCCAAAGAATCTACATTGGAAAGCTGAATAAACTGGAGATCATTGTCCAAAGGTAATGTTGAAGACTGGAGCTTCTCCTAAAAAAGAGACACACTTTCTTTTTCCTCTTTTAGTTCTGTCCAAACAATAAGTCTTTTGGTTGGTGCTGCCCACATCTAGGGTGTGTCCTCCCCATTCACCTAACTGGCCTACCTGTCAGTCATCTGCAGACACACTCAGAATTTACTAATCTTCCAGGCAGTTCTTACTCAAGTCCAACTGACATTACAATTAATGATCACATAGTTTTCTTCCACATTTTTTGTCTTCAGAGATTGTAAATATTACTTTGTATTTGTTGAATTTTAGGTATCCAGAGATCCCATTTTTATCCATAGTGATTTTATAATTTTATAAATTTTGCTAGATAAGGAACTTGGATTATAATTGAATAGAGGGAATCAATTAGAAGAAAATGCAGAAAATGAAGAATAAAATTGTGTTTGAATGCTTATAGTAATTATTTGGCTCATATGATTTGAAATACTTTGTAAGTTTATGTCAGTAATCCTTGCAGACTTGTGTTGGATGCATTTTTAAATTTTTTTTTATTTAAAGAGCAAAAAAAAAAAAAAGGAAAAAAGGGAAGCAATAATACAAAATTCCAAAAAAAATTGAAATAAAATAAGCACTGAGAAATCACTAGTTGACAAATTACATACTGTCAACTTAGAGATAGTTGTTCAAGTCACAAAATTAAAGCACACAAAGTGGACACTCAAACCATGAGACTGAAAAAACAGTTCTCAATGATCCAACAAAAGCTGAGTAATATGGTTATCAGTCCTATACACTTAAAAATGCATTTTTAGTATTAGTTCATTTATCACTGCTCATTATTTCCTTGATTCATCCAAGTTGTTTATACTGTCTTTCTTTTCCTATTTTTAAAATTTGATATTTTGCTCATTAATTACCTCTATTTTAAAAATAATGTAAACATTTATTTATAAATTTTTCTAATCTTCCCACTGCTTCTGAGTAGTTCTGATGTGCAGTATTTGCACTGTTATTGATGTGTATTTTAATTTTTAAATTATGGTTTCTGCAATCAGTGAATTATTTAGAAATGTTTGAAAATGAAAAAGATCTCAATTTTAAAAATTTTGATCTGTAAATTACATATGGTTAGAGGATGGGGTGTATTAAACTGATTGCTTAAAATTTGTTGAGACTTGTTTTATGGTAATTTTTACTAAGTGCTTGTTTTATGGTCATTTTTATAAATGTTTCACATTTGCATAAGAATATCTGTTCTATAATTGTTGGATTCAGGGTTCTAAAAATATCTGTTAATCAGCTTGTTAATTATATTGTCCAAATCTTCAATATCTTTAATGATTGTTTTTGGTTTCATTGTCTAATAATTACTGGGGTATGTTAAAATACTCCACTAAATAACAGATCTATAAATTTCTCTGAGCATTTTCCTTATTTTCTTTACATATTTTGAAGTTATGTTATTAGGTACTGTGATAGGCAGCTGTGTTAATCACGTTCTTATTGCTGGAACAAAATATTGGACACCCACAATTTAAAGGAGGAGAGGTTTACTTTGACTCATGGTTTTAAAGAGGATTCAGTCTGTGGTTGGCTGACTCCAAGATAGGGCATAGTGGAAGGGTCTGGCAATGGAAAATTGTTAATGTCATGGTGGCCGTTAAGTAGAGAGAGAAGGGAGGAATTGAGCAGAGAGATACTCTCTTCCAGGTTATTCCTCCAGTGTCCCATCACCAACCACACTTCACCTCCCAACAATGTGTTATCTATAGTGTTCCCATAATCCAGTCAGCTTCCAAAAACCCTACCTTTGAACACATGGTACTTTTAAGACAATTCTAGATCTAACCTATAACAATACCTCCTCTCCCCATAAAGGTGTCTCTGAATCCCTGAATCTGAATACCTTATTTTACAATTTAAAGAGAATGAAGGTAGCAGAAGAAATTAAGATTGTAATCATGTCATATTTAAGTAGGGAACCAATCCAGGACTATTTGGCTGCATCCTAAGTAATCACAACCGTCCTTAGATGTGGAAGAAGGAGAAGGAGAAGGATGAGGACAAGGACAAGGATAAGGAGAAGGAGAAGAAGAAGATAAAAGACTCATTATTGCTGGCCTTGAAGATGGAAGAAGGAATGAGTTATATTACAGGAAGTCCTAAAGTTGGAAGAGGAAAGGCTCTTCTTAGAGCCTGTATTAGGAAGCGCAGTGCTACTGATTGTGTTCCAATGATGGCTTTAGACATCTGGCTTATGTGCATCTAATTTCCATCTTTAGCATTCTACCTCCTGTAAGCATTTTGTACATGCATTCTGTAGTGGATTTTGAATTATTTACATACTGTGAAAGTATATTTTAATTGATAAATTCCAACAATTATGATTATTGAGAGCAGGAATTTATCATTATTTTGTCCTACTTTGCTTTATTTATTTTTATAACATTTTTTATTTTAAAGAGAATAAAACAAAACAGAATGAAGCAAATCAGAAGAGAACAATGCAAGCAACACAGCACTCCACAACAAGTCAACAGGATATCAACAGTGGCTACCATAATATCTCTTTTTTTATTCAACATAATTGACCATACCTTCACACACAATAATAGCAAACATAACAAAATAGTATAAAACCATTCAAAAGACTGAAAGCACTATAAGACTTCAAAACCAGATAACAGGAAATGAACAGTGGCTACTATAATATCTCATTTTCCTCAAAAAAGTTGTCCACACTATTTTACATAATAAAAGCAAATAAAACATGACAGGATAGAACCAATCAAAACAAAGGAACAAAAGCATGATAAGGCTTCAAAGCAAGATGATAGGAAATCAGCAATGGCCACTATAATGTCTCATTTTCTTTAAAATAGCTGTTTATACCACCACACATAATAAAATCAAACAAAACAGAATAAAACTAATTAAACAATTGAATGAAAGCATTATAAGACTTCCAAGCAATATAATAGGAAACCAAGATTACCATAATATATCCCATTATATTCAAAATAGCTGCCTCTATCGTCAAGACAGAGTAAAATCTAACAAAACAAGACAGAACAAAGTCAAACCTAACAAAATTGTGAAAACAGTACAAGAGTTCAAGACAAGACAGTAAGAAATTTACAGTAGTTACCACCTTTCCCTCCCAGGTGCTTCCTCCCCATCACTCTTATAATAACTGTTTTGCTTTTGCATCCCATTAATTCCTTGTTTCTTATACTAGGGTTCATGCATATGAGTTTGAACTGTTTCACCCATCAACATGATTTCCATTTGGGTCCATTTATCTACAGGGGCCTTGAGATTATTCTACTTTATAGCTGGGTAGCTTTCCACTGTGAGAAAGTACCATATCTTTCTTATCCGTTCTGTGGTTGACAGGCAAGTTACTCTTGCTTTTTTTTTCTCTGGTCTCCTGTCACTTGAAACAATTGCTTTCTCTCATTTGATTTTCAGTCTATGAATTTCCTCTCCAGTTAAATGTGTTTCTTGTATATAGTATATCGATGGATTTTGTTTCTTCATCTGCTCTCCCTGTGTTTCTTTTTATTGCTGACCTGAGGCTATCTGTATTAATGATTACAACCAGAATACATTGTTTTGTCTCTGCCATGCTATCCTCTTGTTGTTGGCCCTCCGTTTTTCCCCTTCATTCAATTGCCTGTCTTGTTTGGCAATTCTCCATTGCTCCTGTTCCTGTAACCATGGTCATCTTTATCTCTTTAGCGAGATAAAACACTCTCACTAGGGTTTGGTTTGGTAGTCATGAATTTCTTCAGTTATTCTTTGTCATGGAAGTATCTTATTTTTCTATCAATTTTGAAAGATAGTTTTGTAGGGTAGATCAATCTGGGTCGGAAGTTGTTTTCTTTCAGAGTTTGAAACACTTCACTGCAAACTCTTGGCTTGATGGTTTGTGTTGATAAGTCTGCTGTGATTCTGATTGGTTTTCCTTTATAGGTGGTCTGTTTCTTTTCTTTAACTGCTTTTAATATTCTATTCTTGTGCTGAATTTCTGGGATCTTGATTGTTATATGTCTGGTTGTAGATTTACTTTGGTCATGGCTAGTTGGAGTCCTATATGCTTCACTTATCTGCATGCCAGATCCATTTCCCATGTTTGGGAAGTTTTCTTCTGTTACTTCTGTAAATAGCCTTTTAATTTTATTTGTGTTGATGCCTGCTTCTTCACCAACACTTATCACTCTTAAATTATGCTTCTTTGCATCATTTTGCAGCCGTTGAATTGTTATTTCCTGATTCTGTGTTGTTTTATTTAAGAGATCTTTCAGGTTCACTAGCTGAAACCTTATCTTCAAGGTTTGAAAGTCATATCTTCAGTCTCTTTCAAGCAGTTTTGCCGGCGTTTGATTGAATTTTTAATTTCCTGGATCTCTCTTTCAATCTGTTTCATGCATTTTAATTCCTTTCTATATTCATTCAATGTTTCCATCATTTTCCTATGCTCCTCTTTTTTGTCCATGTCTTCTTTAGACCTGCTGAACAATTCTTTCAGTATGTTTGTGATTTCTTCTTTTACCTGAGACGTTATTTCAGATTTGACTGCTTTTACAACCTCATGAAGTTGTTTCCTTACTTCAGTTGCTGTCCTCTCAGAGATTTCAGGTGTGTAACTTCCATTTTCTTCCAAGATTGTATCTCCCAGACTTGTTCTGTGTGGGCTAGAGGTCTGAGATTGCCTTATGCTCCTTTGTCTCAACATTCTTTTGGGTTCCTCCCAACAAGCTGGTTTTTGGGCTCCAGGCATTTCCCACTTTGGCTGCTCCTCCATGGTGTAGGGGTATAGGACAGACATCTGGGTTCCTCTAACGCCAGATTTACAGGGAGGTAGCAGAGCATGGAGCAGGTTTCTCTAGACCTGTACAGCTATACTGTGGCTTCCCTGATATCAGGGGTGCATGGAAGTGGGGCTGCTTCTCTCAGCCAGTATGTCTACACTAGGACTCCTGCAATAGTGCCAGACACACAGGGGTATATTTGTCGGATTCTGCTATTGGGTGATAGCTGCCTGAAGGAGCCAAGGGCTTCCAATGGTGGCCTACAAGTGTACAGGGCTTACCTGGCTGTGTGTCCCTGTTCCAGCTGGCCACCTACAGGTAGGAGGCTTCTGGTGGCAGCTCCCTGCAGGCGGAGGTGGATCTGCTGATTCTGAGTGCGCTTGGATGCCCATGGGAAAGGGCCTTCTAGTGGCAGCACCTACCTGGTGGGTAGAGGCAGATCTGTCTGGCTGTCCCTGCCCATGCTGGGTGCCTGTAGGAAAGGGCCTTCCAGTGGCAGCATCCAGCAGGCAGAGGCAGATCTACTCTACTTTGATTTTATAAAAATGTCTTTTCTTATACTTTCTTGTGCCACTTTGAATGTAGTTATTCTTTTTGTTTTTATAATTACTCTTTAAAAATTAATGGCATATTTAAAGTATAAGGTTTTCTTTGTAATAGTTGAATCCAAATAATTTTAACTTTGATCTTTTTCTTTCATATTTTTTCTTTCAGAATTTTTAGTTATTTGTAACCCCAAAATTTAGTGCTGATATTGTCTTATATAGCCAGTTTTTATTTGGAATTAACCACGTATCTTCCTTTTCTAGGCCTAATTTTGCAGGCCATCCTTCTAGATTTATTAGCTTTTTTCCTCAGGTTCCTTTTTTGCATTTTTAGTGTTTGCTTGCCTGAAAAATGTCTTCATTTTGCTATTGCATTTGAAGGAATTTTATTTCCTACAGAATTCTAGGGTGACAGTTTTTCTCAGTATTAAGAAGATGTTATTCTAACCTGACAATTATTTTCTTTCTGCAAGATAAAATATTCTGGTGTCTTCTGGTTTCCACTGTTATGGCGAGAAGGTCACTGTGAATTGGATTGCTATTCTGAAGGTTGCCTTTTTGTCTTTGGTGTTTTGTGGTTTCATGATATAGATTCTTAAGTGGGATTCATCGTGAGTATTCAGATGATGTATCTCTATCAATCAGTTCTGAAGATAACTCAGTCATCACTTCTTTATACTGTCTTTTTGGGGGTGAGTGGGAAAGGATATTTATTATGTTAGAACTTCTCATTCTATCATCTCTTATTTATTTTCCTTTGAAAAACTATTTTCTTATTATTTGTCCTATGAGGCATTCTAGACTTTCTTTTTAGTCTCCAACTTCACAGTTTCTCTTTAATAGTATCTATCTGTTGTCCAGCTTATTCTCTCTGATACCTTAGTATGAAGGTGGTAGGATACTGGGAGACTGCTCAAGGTTAAGAGATCCAAGAGTGAGTGAATTGTTGAATGTAATGTATTATCCTCAGTTGGATCCTGATTTGATCAAGCCAACTATAGAAATCATTGTTTTAGACATTTTTAGAAATACAAATATGGACTAAATTTAAGATTAATACTCAAAGTGATAATAGTGTGGTGATATAGGATAATCTTAATTTTTAAAAGATACATATGAAAGTATATATTAAGCAGTGTTATGGATTAAAAACTGATGGTCAACACCAGCAGAATTAAATCACCATGGCGCTGAGTGTAGATGTTCCATATGAGGAAAGTTGCCAGCATAGAGACATGGAGAAAAAGAGAGGCATTGCGTGTTTCTCTAAGTGTTGCTGTTTGAGCTGTTGGTTCTCCTAGAGAAGTTCTGGTCCTTACATCAAACATCGCTTCCTAGCTCTGGAGTGGAAGATGTGTGCCGCTTAATCTGCAGGACAAACTTGTTGTGCTAGCTTTCTGGCATGTACTCGACTGTTCTTATCTTTGGAGGAGCATGGAACCTCCATGTCACTGAGGATGGCTGTGGACAGTCCTGGTTCTTATTATGAGCGTGACTTCTTGCCTCCAGTGTAGAACCCTCAACCTACCAGCACAGCTCCTTCACCCACCTGGCATAGACTTTCTAGCTTCCACTGCTGACCTTTGAACCTTCCCAGCACAGATCTGTAAAACAGACCCGGTGTTAGTCCTTCTCATCGGTTCTATACCTCCAGTTGGACTTGTGGGAGGCATTGTCATGGGCTCTAGGTTTTCATCTGAACTTATGCAGGACATTGCTGTGGGATCCAGGCCTTTGGCTGAATATTCCAGGTTTTTAGTGTTGTGGATAGATTTCCTCTGTTTTCTTGTGTTAAACTCTGGATGACCATCATAAAATAATATTATAAATTCTGTGTCCTGATTCTAATTGTCGTCTTCACAACCCCTGGTACAAAAGGCAATAGGATGTCTGATTTTTATTTGAAAATTAACTAGTAAAATATATTGAAGACAAACATTGCAAAATGTTAATATTAAGCCAGGTTTGTGAGTATTTAAGTATTTATTATGTAGTTTTTGCGTATTTCCTTATACATGAAAATTTCATAACAGTTTTAAATAAATTACTTGTCCTTCATTCCCTAGGAGGGGTTGACAAATTATTGTCCAGTAGTCCTATCTGGTCATTCTCAGGTTCTTTTAAATAGTTTCACTGGGAGCCAGGGATATAGCTCAGTGACACAGTCCCTGCTTGGCAAGTGGGAGGTCATGAGTTTGATTCCTGGTGCCAAAAAAAATTAGTTTATGTCTTGTTTGTGTGATTTTGCACTGCATTTGGCAGAGTTGTGTGGTTTCCACTAAGGCCATATATATATGCCTGCACTGTCTAAATTATTTACTATCTGGCATTGTGCAGAAAGAATTTGTAGACTCCTGCTGTATATACTTTTCTTTAAAGCCTTTATCTGTCTTCTCTTAAGCCAAACCTCTCCCAACAAATTTAATTATTGATTTATTGTTTGGCTATGATCATTACAATATAAACTTCAAAACAGACTTTCTGATTCCTGGTAAAATAATACTGAGTACATAGTAGGAGTCGATAAATATTTGTTGAATAATTGAATAAATTACTAATGTGTGAGTCCATGTTTTCCCCAGCCTTCCTTGCATCTAGTATTATTATGTCCTTTATAAGTTTGCCCATAAAGTGGGTAAAATGATATTGTTTTCATTTGCATTCCTCTGACTACTTGTGAGTTTATGCATTTTTTTTCTCTGTTGATTATATGTATTGTATCTTGAATGCATTGCACATTCTGTACCTGTTTTTTTTTTATTGGTTGTGATCAGTAATGCTTTGAATATACTAAGGCAAAATTGCTTTTCTTCACAGAGGATTTATATTTGCTTTTTCCATTTGCCTGAGGGCACAGGTACTTAAAGGTTGCATGAAATTGTTTGGATGGTTGGAATTGTGGTGTAGCAGGTCTGATCTGTGAGGAGCCTTGGTGTTTACAAATTCTTAGAAAAGAGCTTTCTCCTTTGTTTTCAGTGAGTCAGATTTGTTTCTTTGCTATATATGTATTCTTTTATTTTTCCTTCATCTTTACATTGTGATTGAAAGACTTGGGATGCCAGCTAACATCAGCAGTCTTTTTTTGATCTTGCCCCTTTCTACAGTCTTTGTAGAGTCTAAGGTCTATGTCTATGTTTTATGGCCAATCTCTGGTATCCCTATGGAAACATTAGCAGAAGCTCCATGTCTGGAGTTCAGAAGGATGTTCAAAGCAATCTTAAGAACTCATTACCCTCTGTAGAGTCCATCATTCTCTTTTTTCTGCTGTCAATTCCTTGCTCTCTTGCCTGATCAGAAATAGATTTTAAATAACTTTTTAGACTCTTGCCTCTATTACTTAAAATTGCTGTGAGTAGGTAGTTTCAAGTATGTGATCTGTCATAATACTATAAAATGAAACACATCTTTTTAACACGCTGATATGATACTATCTTATTATTATAGTGTTCTTTCACTTTACTATTATGTGACTTGTCTTTATAGATGTTTTGACATTTTAAATATTTTGATTATTAATCCATATTTTTTATTACATATTTTACATTGTAGGGCATTAGAGTTCATTTTTCATAAAAGGATGATTGGTTTTTGTTAGTTCTTTTTTACTGTATCCATGTCCTGACAGGAAATAAATTATGCAATTAAACAGGGATAATTGAGGAAGAATTTAACAAAGGAACTTTTACAAAGGTTTAGTGATATTGAAAGGAATAATGCCATGTCTTGGAGTAAATCATAATTGCCTTTTCCACTTCAAGGCCTTAAAGAATAAGGACACATAGAAACTAGAGGTGGAAAGGGCCATCTCATAGGAGCTGTGGCCTTTTCCAAGTCTTGGTGGTAATCTTATTAAAAAGGAGCTGTTTTGTATGGGGGGAAAAGGAGTGATATGGGAGCTGTACTAATTCTTACCCTCACTCCCCATTGGCTGGAGCCATTTGGTAGACATAAGCCAGGGAAACCACTGATATAGTCCCAGCAGGTCATCCTGAAGCAATAGAGCAAGCAAGGTGCAGAAGGCTTATCTAGAGGGGTTTATAGATGATATCCAGCATGTCCTTAGAAATTCTACCCTATTTGCTTACCATATCCCATGAATACATGGAATGGTACCAAAACTGTATATGGTTACTATCATCAGATGCACTGGATCTAGATTGAGTTTCTGCTGTGCATTAGTTGTAGATCACTTGATAAGTTTCTTAAACTCTCTCTGTCTTAGTTTGAGAATAATAAAGATACCTTCTTTAAAGGATTGTTGTGAGAATGAAATGAGCTAATCCATGTAAAAATTTATAATTGTGCCTGCCATGTAATAAGTGCTAAATGCTAGATGCAGTGATGCTGATGGCAACAGTGACAATGTTGAAAGTTTCAAGCTTTTAAATCTTCTTCTACTAATTCATTACTCTGTTCCCACATTAATACCACATTGTCTAATTTAATATAAAACTGTTTTGCTTTCATATGGTATAGTTCAGACTCCTCCATTGTTCTTTTAAACTTTTTTCTTATGACCTTATTTTATGTAAATTTTAGGATTAACTTGTGAAATTTTTAAAAATCATGTTCAAATTTTAATAGGGATAAGATTTCATTTATAGATTAATTTGTTAAAAACTGACATCTTTACAATATTGAGTCTAACATTCCTGAAAAAAGTATATCTTCATTTATTCAGGCTTCTTTTATATCTTTTATTAAAGTTTTATAGTTGTCTTATAAAGATCTTGCACATTTCTTTCAGTTTTATACCTACATTAGGGTTTATGTTGCTTTTTTCTATTAGATTCTTAAATTGGCTATTTTGGAGGTATAAGAAAAATACTGATTTTTATTTTGACCTTGTATGTGGTCCCCTTGCCAAACATTTCTTATTACTTTTCTTTTGATTGCTGTTGATTTTCTAGGTGAATAACATGTTGTTTGTGAATTATGATGATCTTGTTTTTTTATTTCCAATATTTACATGTCTAAAGTTTTGTGTATCTTATTGCATTGTATAAATCAGTCCAATGTAGTATTTTAGGAGGTAGAACAGATGTCCATGTTTTAGTCTTCATATTAATGGCTGCTTCTCTAATATTTTACTATCAAATATGTTTTCTCTAATTTTCTGGTATATACCTCCTATCTGGATTTGCTTAGCACTTTTGTTAGGAATAGATATTGAATATTAGCAAATATTCAGCCTCTACTTGGTAATCATATGGATTTTTCTACTTTAATATAGTAATATAATAAATTCTTTGGAACTATCATCTTTTCTATTTTTTAGTCTCTCAAATAGTTTTATATACTGTAGATAAGTACCATATGGTTATGACACTTGGCTAAATTTTATTCTGTAAAATTATTTAAAAACGTTTCATCTATGTTCATGAATGCTATTTCCATCTAAGATTTTCTACTATACTTAACCCTGTTTATGAGCCCATTTATGCTGACCTCTTAAATACATTAAGGGGGGTTTATTTTTTTTTTTCATTAAAGGAGAGTGTGTGTAAAAGAGAAATTATTTAGTGTTAGAAGATTTGGAAAATTGTTTCATAAAACCACTTGCAATTTGGGCTGTTTTTTTTTTAAATTTTATTTGAAGAAAGAAAGAAAAGAAAAAACCAAAATAGAATAAAAGAAAAAGAGGCAAAACAATAAGAATTCAAAAAAATTAACACCAGGAAATCGCTAGTTGAATCATTACATATTGTCATCTTAGAAATAGTTGTTTTTCTATTCTTTTGAGAGTTTAATCATTTTCTGCCATTTTATTTTTTTTATTACTATCTGGTCTATCCCTACTTTTTGAATCCTTGTTTAAGTTTGAGCATCTTTTTTTCCCTAGTATTTTATGTACTTTCCATAGTTTTTAAAGTTAAGATTATGTAGATAAAATATGTTTTATGCCGGGGGTGGAACCCAGAGCCTCGCATGTTTGCTTGACAAGTGCTCTACCCTAGGCTTATATCTCCAGTCCGACAGAGAGAAATTTTACATATCTTTCATGCATAAAGTAGTGTGCCCTTTGACATTTTTAGTGTGATTTAATTGGACATTGTCTTTTTTTTAGACTTGCCAAAATATTCCAATTTTGTTGATTATTTCAAAGTACTTATATTCCAAATGTCCTCATGTATATGTACTTTTTCCTAACTCATTTCTCATTTTATCTTTAGTAACTTATTTTACTTTTCTCATTAGATTTATGTTCATCCCTCACTTTCCAAGATAAAACTAAATTTACCTATTTATTATTACTTGACACTCTTTGAGATTTCCAATAAATGTAATTTATTCTATAATTTCTGCTGACTCTTCTTTGTATTTACTTTTTAAGCTCTAATTGTTATATATGTTTAAAGAAAATGGAAAATTTTCTTGTGGTTTCTCAAGACATTTAAAATAAATTTCAAAATTTCATTAAATATTGAAATAGCATTTTAAATGATATTTTAATTTTATCTTAGTACATTTCATTCATTTAAAAAAAGTTTGTAAGATTTTTGTTTTTAAAAATTTGTAAATATACTCATTTGCCCTAATACTTGGTAAATTTTTGGAGCACTTCATATGTTCTCAATAAGAAAGTACATTTTTCTCTACCTGTCTTCACTCTCTTATTCTCTCCCAACTTCCTATTCATTTTCTTTATATTATGTACATGTTAAAACTATTTGTATTAAGTGTACAATGTTTATACTAGCTTTGCAAAAGTTGTATTAGCTATATTTTTACACTCTGGAATAAGAGTTGGAAATTTTTTTTCTGTAAAGTGCCAGATAGTAAGAGATTTCAGTTTTGTGTGCCATCTAGGTTCTGTCATGACTATTCAGCTCTGCCACTGTGATATGAAAGTAGCCTTAGATAATGTGTATTTGCATGTCTTTGTTCCAGGAAACCTTTGTTTATAGTAACTTGTTGCAGGTCAGAACTGACCAAATAGTGCTAATTTTCCCAAGTCTAGTGTAAGGTCTAGTGAGACTCTGAAATTTAGTTATCAGCTATCTGTAAGATCATCTGTCTCTGTTTAACTTTGTGGTAGTAATTTGTCAAAAATTGAGACAACTTTTTCCATTGTTTTTGGTATTTTTGGTATTCTCAATTTTGAATTACTATTGAAAAAAAATCTTTGTTTTTCTATAACATCATACTTCATATTAATGCACATATTCTCACTCAGCAAGGGAAATTTTGTGAAAAA
This sequence comes from Hydrochoerus hydrochaeris, assembly GCA_004027455.1. NCBI lineage: Eukaryota > Metazoa > Chordata > Mammalia > Rodentia > Hydrochaeridae > Hydrochoerus > Hydrochoerus hydrochaeris. The sequence continues at coordinate 3,313 of PVLA01000155.1, read as the reverse complement.
AAAATTTTGGTTAGGAGGAAGAAAAAGAATCTTAGAAATTACAATGGCTTCTGACTTTCCAAATCTCAATCTGACTCAACACAGTATGATTCCTTAACATTTAATTCATGGGAAGGGTATTGATTAAAAAGGCTCCTTAGAGTTATGATAAAGAAAGGTAAATGGTATGGATTGTGTCTAGTCTCCACAAAGCCTCTTGTGGTCATAGGTAGGGCTTTTTCAGAGGTGGCTGAACCTAGAGTGTGTGACACTGGAATTGATTCATAATGAAATGCTAGGCTCAAGGACACTAGGACTAAGGGTGTGAGTGAAACCTGCCCTGCGTAGTCTGTATAAGATATAAGGGACAGAAAGAGCCATGGTTGTCCCATGTTGCTTTCTTACCTCTGTCTTCGATGACCTGTTCCTCCCCCACTATGCCACACTGCCTTGGAGGCAGCTGATTATGGACTGAAACCTCTAAAACTGTGAGCCAAATAAATCTGTTGTCCTTTAACTTTGGGTATTTTGTCTTAGCAACAAGTAAAGTAATTAAGACAGTAAAGTATTCAAATGTGATGGTACTTCCTGAATATAAGTTCTTTTGAATTTTTGCAGCATCTATAATCCTAGTACTGTGGCTGGGCATTATATACTTACTATTATATTGTGTATTGTGTATCAAGTTTTCTTTACTTCATTAGACTAGCTAGAGGCTTGTTCTCTGTCCAAACACATACGTACTTTCTAAAGAATCTTCTGGGTTAATTTTTCAATTCTTTTCCAGATTCATATTTTAAAAATCTTTTATCCTTATTGTACTTATTACTGTTTGCTTTACAGTGTCATTAATGATGAGCCTGCCCCCACCCCATTTTATGCCTTTTTCTCTGAATATAAATCTGGCTGTGTATATTTTTTCCTTGAATTGTTTTTCTTTTCTTTCTATGTTTTCTGTGGGGGGCACTGGGAATTGAACTCAGGACCTTGTGCTTGCCAGGCAGGTGCTGTGCCACTGAGCTATATCCTCAGTCCTCCTTTCTATTTTTATTGATGGTTAATGTTGTTACTCCCACTATTTTCTAAAGATGTTGTAATTGCTTCTTTGATTTATTCTTTGAAAAATGATTCAGTATTTGTCTTTAAAAATTTCATTAGCTATATCTAGCTTATATTTTTTGTCTTTGACTTGGTTTTATTATACTGTCTTTAGAAAATGTGATCTCTATAAGGTCTTTCTTCAAATTGAGTTTGTGACATTATATGTAATCAAGATTTCTAAGTGTTCCACAATCATGAAAGAACTTTTCAAGTTTATTACATTGCTTATCAGATAGTTAGAATGCTTTGAGTTACAGGTAATGGAAAAACAAGGGAAAGTGGCATAATCCAAAGGAAATGTATTATACATACATATCAGAAGCCATGAACTAGGGTAATTCTAAGGATTGTTAATCTGGGGCCTCAATAGTCCCATGAGAACCCCAGATTTCTTTCATTTATTTCTCTTTTTATGAGAGTTTAGGCTTGACCATTTTGGCTCACTCTTAAAGTCTGACAGGTAACTGTACTGCAGGTTGAAAAGAATGTCTCTTTTCTATGACACACATTTGCATGTGTGCATGTGTTTGTGTGCATGTGTATGTGTGTGTGTGTGTGTGTGTGTGTGGCTTTCTGAGAAGGCTCCTGTAGATCCAGTAGCCCTTTCAGTGGTGAGAATTGTGTTATGTGCCTGTTTCCTAGTTAGACATTGGGAATAAGACTACCATGGATAGTAGAGTGCTATAGTTCACTGCTGCAACCTGTTAGGGACACAGAGGAGGTGATTACTTCATCTGAAAACACCCCTGGGGCTAGAGGGACCAACCAGGCTCTGCACAGAGTCTGTGGTGGGCAGAGCTTGCAAAAATAGGCTGGGCAGGCAGCACCAATGCCATGCTTGCAGTGAAGTACTTTGTCAGCAGTAGTGTGATGCAGAGAATATGTACACTTCCTTTGGGATGTTCATTCTTTCAGGTATAACTTAGATATCGTTATTGGCAATAAATTGAGTGTATCATGAGAAGTTTGCAGTGATTTTTGTCTGTAAGGAATTAATTTCTAAACACTAAGAAATGATTACTATAAAAACTTTTACTATGTCACATATATAGTTTTTACATTTTAAAATTATTCTGAATCTTAAGAGTGTAAGCTGAAATTGTGTCTTTTTTATAGCTCATCTAGTTTCTGGATTTCCAGAAACTAATTATTAGCAATAATAAAAGATACATATCTGAAGATAGACTAGATTTGATTAGCCTATCCAGTTTGTTTTTATTAAAATGTTATTTTTTTGCTTGTTTGTAATCCAGGTAAAGCTTCTAATATGAAAAATAAAGATTTATTTTAAGGCAACATAAAATAATTGGTTTAAGTGTACTTTGTGAATACTGATGAGATGCTCCTTATTAAAATTTGGGCACAAAGTATTATAGTAATGCAGGAAGATTCATGCCAGTTAATTACTGGTTCAACTTTGGAGTGAAATGATAAATTAGTGGGAAGTTGTGGTATCATTAACTGAGTCCTGCCATGAAGAAATGATATTTCCAATTACAATAAAATAGTCAAATGCTAATACATTTTGGAAATTGTCAGGATGAACCTTTTTCTTCTTTCTGGTACTTACTAGTTATTTATTTATTCTCATTTTTTGAGAGAATACACAAAATTGATATATTGTCAGTTGTCTTCAAGCTGGAATTAGTTCTCTTGATTAGGGCATAGGTACCAATTAAGTGAAAAGAAATCTATTTTAAATGAAAGGATTACTACCAGCATAGTATATCTTGTGACTGTTTAATCTTTTAACTGCTAGGTTCTTTTTTTTAAAAAATTTTATTTAAAGAGGGGGGAAGCAAAACAGAAAAAAGGATAGAAACAATACGGAATTTCAAAAAAAATAAACAGTAAGAAATCACTATTTGATACATTACATATTGTCTTCTTGGATATAGTTGTTCCAGTTACAAAATTAAAGCATATAAAGTGGACATTCAAACAGTGAGGCTGCAAACAGTTCTGTTCACCAATCCAACAAAAACTTAGTAACATGGTTATCAATCCTACACACTTAAGTATACATATAGTTATCTCTTTTAGAGCACTTTCTTTTCCTCTTCTTGCTTTTTTTTAAAAATTGTTTTATTTAAAGAAAAATTTTGAAACAGAAAGAGGGTAGAAACAATACAAAATCTCAAAAACAAAACAAAACAAAATAGTAACCAGTAAAAATCACTAGTTGATAATTATATACTTTCCTCTTAGATGCAGTTGTTCAAGTTACAAAACT
>PVLA01000154.1:0-68162 GCA_004027455.1 Hydrochoerus hydrochaeris | reverse complement strand
TCACGCTGTATACATTCATTCTCCAAAAAGATACTCAGACCACAGGTGCCTACTTGCTAATGGGGGAGGGGGGGTGGGGGGGTGGAGAATGGATCAAGGTCTGATTCTTAGCCCGCACACAGGCAGGGCCTTAGCTGCTTACAGGCAGGCCAGCAGGCTGACTTTTCTCCCAGCGCCCAAAGTTCCAACATGATGCAGAGCTTAGGAGTCACTGATAGTTCTCGCCCTGGTGTGCCAGTGGTTTGCCAGGCCACCAGCTGCTCACCAGGGCGGTGAGTAGGCCGCCTGTTCTCCAGCGCCCAAAGTTCCAACATGATGCAAAGTTCAGGTTTCACTGATCCATGCTTTGTTTCTTGAGTGTGATCTGAATAACAAATATGTGCTGGCCACTTGTTAAGGAACTTTGAAAGAAGTGATGAAAAGGTTACTGATCACAATTAGATCAATTACTTACATGGTAATTTGTGGACTAATAGACTAGCAACAAAGTTTTCACTTTAAACAATTACAATTATGCAGTTAATATATTGTAGTCCTTGAAATATTAACTATGTTTTGAGGGACCTTTTGTATTAGACCAACAGAACAAAAAGTTATACACTTCAAAGCCACACAAAGTGAGAACTTCAGATACATAAAAGTATCTGTTTTTACAACCCAACCTTAGATTTTTCTGAAATTCACAGAGAGAAAAGCAAAGTAATGGAGTATAGGAGCAAAAATTATAAATATAGGGAAATGATAATATAATAAAAGAGCCAGAAAGAGGAGAAAAAAAGAGTTGATGACATAGGAAAAATTCTGTCAAGTCTCTAGGAGGGAACTATGTTTCCCTTCACTGCCATCATCAGGAATTCAAAGAATTTGAAGAAAAAGGAACGAGGAAGTACAGAGTGAATTTTCAGGTTCCAGCATCAGAGGACTGACTGGAAAATCAGTTGTAGCCTAAACCAGAAATATCTCTTGATTTCCATTTGTAAAGACTTTGTTTTAAAAAAAAAATTGCATCTGGTGGTCCATCCAACACACATTAAGAAGCGAAGTCACATAAAACTACAACATACCCTCTCCAAATTTTTATGCCCCAGATAAGTAGTATAATTCACCATACCTTTATGCTAAGGAATGAGATAGTGTAATTGGTGTCCAAAGAAGGTTATCAAATTGTTGTCAGAGAAAGAAGAAATATCTTTTGCTTGCCTATAAAAGTGCACACATGACCACTCAGCTTTGACCCATGAATGTTTCCAAAAAGGACATGGAGACCTCACATAGGTTCTATATTCTCCTCTTGTAATAGGAAAGTAATGTTAGGACAAGTAAGTGTGACGCACAAATACATTTATTAGGCAGAGTTAGAAAGTAAGAGAGAATGGGAAAACAATGACAGCTTGAGCAACTGGGGAGGCTTCATTCTAATGAAGAGGCTCATACAGGTCTGCTCATTAAAACACGAGGCCAGTTTTGTCAGAAGAGCTTGGGTGGGCCAGGCTCCACCCATTACTTGCCTCAGTCCTGGTTTCTTAGTTAGAGAAATTCTTACGGCATGAGGGGCAGTTCTATTCCCATGGAATAACTATTCTTGCTTATGAAGGAAACTGCCTTGGTTCCCATCATAGAGAAATTGGCTCTGTTTTTGAGAGGTGAGCCTATCACAGGGAAGTCCAAGAGACTGCTTTTCTTGGCACCTAAGAGGGACTATAGATTTGGGGACTTCTGGAAGTTGTTCCACAGAAGTCTGGAACTGGATATTTTAAAAGATGGCAAGTATCTCTGAAAATTAATAGTTACTCTTATCTTGTGCTCTCAGTCTTAAAAGGAAATGAAAGGCTGGGTATAGTTCAGGGACACAGTGCCTGCCTGGCAAGTATAAGGTCCAAAAATAAATAAATAAATAAATAAATAAATAAATAAATAAATAGATAGATAGATATGAGATAAAATGGCCTAATTTAGGGCTAATAAGCCTTATAATACAGATACTCCTTAAATGATTAACGTACCTATGTGCAGAGCTGAGCCGAGAGCTATAAACCAAAGGTCTAAGGTAATAAGGGAGTCAAAACCTTGAGTTTCCTTGTCTTCTTCTTACTTCCATTCTTTTTCAGCTATCCTGAGCCCCCATTACCTCCCTTACAGAAATTAGAGCTCTCCAGCTGCACAGTAGTCTCCTGAGTTTCTCAATCCTCAACTTCTCCCAGTTCAGATTCACAAGAACCCCTGGGCTCCTGCACATGTTAACAATAGAGCAGCTGTGTTTTTCAAGTTGATGAAGAAACATTTTGCCCCCTCACACTTCATAGGTTTGGCCCCCAAAAGATCTAATTAATTTCTCCTTTCTCTTTCCTCAAAGATAATGGTGTTTGTTTTCTAGCATTCTTGTGCCTACTATCTTTCCTGAAGTTATTTTCCATTTCAGTCTATCAGTCAGATGTCCCCACACACATTCCGATTTCATATTTGGAACATTTGATCACAAACTAGAGAATGTATTTAGTGCTAATTCCTGCACATGGAGTCAGTTATTCTCATTTACTTTTCTTATCTTCCAATGCCTTTAGAACCTACCAAATATTGTACATAAGCCCTTCAGCATGGCACAACACATTTAACCCTGTTAAAAGAGTTAATCCCAGGACCAGAAAACAAGAATGTAGAGCCAATGTACAAAACACCAGGTTGTTAACAGTCCTTACAAAGCTTTATTTTATGCAAGATTTATTTCTGTGAACCAGTAACTGGTTTTAACCTTGCCTATAAGTTTGGCTGCAAGATTTCCTTTAGTACCTTGAGATAAGCCTTTTGCCTTCCCCATGTTCCACTTGATTGTGAATCAGTGTTGTGACTGTAGGAATAGTTTTAAAATTATCCTGTATATGATGCAACAGGAGAGGTATCCTTTGGAGTTTCCCGACCATGCTCACTTACCTCTGTAGTTTAACAGTAACATGGTAAAACTGGCCGCTTGCAGATGTGAAATTACATAACTGGCTACAAAGAGCAGGACAGAGAAACTGGAAATTTTAAGTTTGAGATGGATTTTACTTAACCAAGTGTGACAAAAAATGCAGAAACAGCTTCAGTCATTTTAGTCACAAGCCTCAAGACAAGCAGATCAAGTTTCCCCCTGATTTAAGCAGTTCCAGCATCTCTCCACACTAGACTCCTCCCAGGATTACTGATTTTAGGCCAAGGTTGTTATGTATCAGTTTTGCGTAGGAAACTCCAAAGGTGCTGCCAAATATGCAGCTATCCCAACTCCACGCCACAGTGCTTTCAAATCAACTGGCTTGTGTATGTCTGGAAATCTGAAAATATTTTGAATGCATAAAAAGGGAATGTTCCTGCTCCTATTTTAACAATTCTAAATAATGAACTTTTTTTATGAGTAAGGAGATATGCCTTTCAGAGATGCCATCGTGTAATTTACAGCAGTGGTTCTCCACCTTTAGTGTAGGTCAGATTTAGTCAGGAGACTCTGAAAATACTGATTATTGGCCTTGACTCAAAGTTTCATATTTCACAGTGGAACTGTCTTTGCAAAGTAGAACTTTTAAAGTTTTTTTTTCTCTTAGAGATCAATTTTTCCAAACTTTTTTTGTTTTTGTTTTTGTTGAGCACATAATGACCACACCCTCTTCTCATCCCAAAAGAAGTGAGAAAATATGCAGATGCAAACTCCAGGAAGCCAGAGCCAGTTTCTTTTCTACAAGAAAGAGGAGGCTGAGTTGAAGATGGTCAGAAGTAATAAAGAAAACATGGAAATTTGCATTGTCCATATGTGCTCTCCCATTTCTTATTGTAAAAGACCATCACCTGTACAGAGGGAGACGGTGATTTGAGGCAGACAGTGATACTTTGTGTATTGGGCTCATAGCTAGGCAAACATAGAAGAATCAAGTCATGAGCCAATGGAGAAGGCTAGGAGACTTTTATTGGAAATGAGGAAAATAGTTCCTGGGTTTCAAGGAGGGGCCCCAGATGGGTGATTGCATGTAACCTCTCCCAGTCTAGAGGATTGTCCAGCCGTTTAGTTGGTCACCTATCACAGGCTACTCTGCAGATTAAAATGGCCAATTGGGACTCAGGTTTTTAACCCAGTTCCTCAATGTGTAGGTTTACAAGAAACTGGGATCTTGGCCAGGGATTTAGCTTAATAGCTCAAGCTCTTTCCTGATAAGCAGGAAGTCATGAGTTTGATCCGTGGTACAAAATAATACATAAATAAAAATAAACACAAGAAAGAGAAACTGGGAATCTTAAAAGAAACTGGTTAATTTGCATTATGATTTCCTCAAAATTTAGGGACTTAGTAGGGAAGTGCCACAACTCGTTTTGCCTAAGGATATTCATTCTTCATCCAAAAGTCCTAGTATTTTAGATAGCTAAGTTAAGTAGAAATATTATAGGCAGTCAAATAGGACTGGGCTGTCAAGAAAGTCAGTCCAAAGATGAAAACTCATTATAACTGTGACTGAAGGTACGTCGGCTAGAAACCAGGTCTCACGGTATACATGGAGTGACCAGGCCTACATGCCTTTCCAAGGGATAAAATAAGTGATAATACTTGGTCTAATGAAAGCTACATAGAGATCAGTCACCTTAGTGAGTGACTAAGACCTTTGAACTCATCAATTCCTGGAAAGTTCTTTGTTTTTTCAATGTACACTTACTATGTGACTCACTTCTCCACTGAATCAACATTACCTAAACTGTTATAATTATAGTCTTATTGATTGATCATAGCTTAACTCATGGCATACCCACATGACTGTACTCTATGAAACTTCGCCTGAAAAATGAAATCCTCTGTAGCCCACTCAGGACCCTCCTGCCTCTTGGGAACTGTATTTCTTTCTCTCAATAAATATTTCCTACTTTTAGCCTCTGTTGTTTCTTAGAATTCATTCTTCAATTTTGGAGAACGCAAACTCAATACATCAGACATCCAGCAGATTGGATCCCTTATATAATCTGTAGGTCCAATATCATTCTTATATCACTAGTTCACTATCTATTCTTAATTTTAATCAATATATTGAGTTATTCCACTCTATCTCAGCTCCTTATTCATAAACTAACCAAATAAACTATTTTCTTCAATAGGTTCTTCTATTTCCTCAGAGCTACTTTTAAATAAATTCTTTTTCCTTTTTACCAAAGTAGATGGCTTCTTTTGATTTGGCCAGTGGAGAGCAAATAAATCTATTTAATATAATCATAGGAGGCCAGAAACAACAGGGATGGGATGGCACTGGAAATCAGTTACTTGTTATTACTTGGATTTTCTTTCCTTTTCTTTCCTCCTTCCACCACAGTAATAGGGGTTAAAATCCAGAGCCTTCACACTGAACTATATCTCCAGCATTTCTGAACTTTTTTTAATTTTTACTTTTATTTATTTATTTTATTTATTTTTGAGATAGGGTTTTGCTAAACTGCTAAGTTGCCCAGGCTGGGCTTGAATTCATAAACCTCCTGCCTCAGCCTCCTAGAGCACTGGAATTATGAGATTTGCCACCATGCCAGGCATGACTTAATTCTTACATGGCCCTTAAATTCCATATGCTAAAGGCTTAGTCAACAGCCTATGGTACTATTTGGATGTGGTAGAAACATTTAAGAGGAAAGTGGAAGGAATTTAGGTCACAAGATATGCTCTCAAAGGGGATATAAGAACATTGACCTCTTCTCTCTCTTCCCACCCCTTTCCTTTTTTTCTGACCACCCTAAGGGAGTGAATTTGCTCTACCCCAAACTCCCTGTGATGAAATCTGTGTCTCTACAAGCTCCAGTGCAACATGGCCAATAAACCATGGACTGTAAACTCTGAAGCCATGATCTTCCTTTAAATTGGTATCTTGTCACAGCAATAGAAAGCTAACACATTACTGGAACTCTTGGTCTGGGTGCCTCACTTTTAGAACTACTGACATATATGTGCCTCTGTTTGTTTACTCCTTTTGTTCATGATAATGACAGATTAAAAACTAAGAAATCTACATATATTAATTGAGTGTCCACAAAGTTTGGGTAGAAAAAATAAAGATAGGCAGAAAGAAGATAAAGAAAATCATAATTTTAGAATTGTACTTTCAAGAAGACACAGAGTTACCCAAGATTACAATTTCTTTTCCCTATCCAGGAAACTCATTCAAAAAATTTCCTAAAGGTTTTAAGGACACAGAAATCCTATAAATTGAGCTTGTACTCCCACCCAGGCTTCTGTCCTATAAAGTCAGAACTATTATGTGGGTAGCATATCTCTAAACTTCAAACAAATGCAAATGACAGTGCCCATTTAATCAGTAACTTGACTGACAGTAGAAACACACATCCTAAATCTACTTTACCAGAACATTTTGAAAGAAGGATTTTCCAAAATAAAAAGACCATGTACCATCAGACAAGCAAATTTTTAAAAGTAGATACTTCCAAAAACCTTTCACTGGAGATCATTTCCTATAATAACTCTTTTCAGTATTTTATTCTTACTCTTTTTTTTTTTGCAAAATGGTAACTAGCATTCACGAGTAAGCTTGGGCACACTTAGGAAAGCACACTGTGGTTTGGTTTCTGGATGTTCATTCCACACAGGCTCAAATTCTGGAGCATAAAATGCCCCAATGCAGTATAATCTCAGTGTTCAGAAGTATGTTTAACAAGTTTTTAAAATATGCATGTTCCTCTTATCAGTTATACCCGTATAAACCCAATGTAAGTGGAAATAAGTAAAAAATGAATTCAACACACAACGTATGGAACATCATAACTTTACAACACAGTATACTGTAGAACATCAGTTTACACTTATGATCATGTAGTTGACTGGGACCTGTTAAAATAAACTACCACACATTGTTAGCCCAAAAAAAGAACAAAATTAAAAGTATGTTTTCTACTCTGTATGTATTACTTTGAAGCACTGTAAAGTTGAAACACCATAAGTTGAATCCTTTTATAAATTGAGGATCATCTTATTACAGTTAACATATATGGACCATAAACTCTATGCTACATACATTACTAAGTGTTTGAGAGGCAGTTTAGCTTATTGGGTTAATGTCATATATTCCAAAACCATACTAGTTGGCTTTAACTGACAAGTGTCCTGGATCAGGTCATTTAGTTTCTCTGTGGTTCCATTTTATCATGTATAAAAAGGAGATAACAAAGCCTATCTCCTGGGGAATGGGAATAAATGAGCTATTATACACAAAGCACTGAGAATAACATCTTGCTCCTAGAAAGTGCACTCATGTGTTAAATTTATGCTTTTTGACAAAATTCATACTTTAATCTCAACAATACTAAGATCTGGGCACTATTACTGGAGTTCTTTCAAAGTTGAGGAAACCAAAGCACAGAGGAGTAACATAACTTACCCAAAGTTGGGAAGTAAGTGGTGAAACTGCTATTATGAACTCAGTTTTGCCAGGCATGGTGGCACACACTTGTGATCTCAGCACATGGGAGCCTGAGGCAAGATTGCCATGAGTTTGAGACCAGCCTGAGCTACATAGTGAGTTCATGGCCAGTATGAATTACGTAGTAAAACACTGTCTCAAAAAGCAAGCAAGCAAACAAACAAACAAATAAACAAGGATGAAAAGTAGATTAATGCAGTTTGAACTTAGAATTGATTTTCTTAGTCTCAATGCATCCTGACTGTTGAGAGAATTGATTTTTGAGAAGGCAGAACTCAAAATGTATATTTTATTGGCATATATAAATCAGCTGCAAGTCAGGTACTTGAGAAACATTTCCACCAGACCCACATTCTCTCCAAAGAAAATCCAATGAGGAAATTAAGCCTTCCTTATAATTATCCTTTTCATACTTGAAGTCTCTGAAGGGAACAGTACTGTTTAATACAAAGATCATCTACTTTAAAATTGTACAGAGGGAAACTTAGCGGAAGCCTGCATCAGGGGTAGGCTGCCTGGAACCACCACCATGGGCCTGCCCTGCCACCAGGAACATCAAGGAGGCCCGTCCAAGACTGAAAATTGCCCTGGACTGCTTCAGCTGGGCCCATCCTCCCACCCGGAACATCAGAAGATCTCAGTGGGCTCCAGGTAGTGTGAGAAAATTTGGAATTTTGCTCCCAGGTGGTGAACTTTGGACTACACTGGATTGACTGTATCAGTGTGGTGAGTATACCCCTAAAATAGAGGTGTACAGGGGATAAATAGGGCCAGTAGTAAGACCCCCTACAACTAACCATACCACTTTGTTGTGTCTGAAAATAGTGTGTGTGATTCCCTCCTACACATAGAAAACACCAGGCAGAGTGAAAATGACAAAACAAAAAAGCAAAATGCAGTCTCAAACATATGTAGTTCACCAGAAGCAAGTATAGGAGACATTTAAATAGAGGACCCCAAAAGTAACACACCGGGAATCTCTGAAGAGATAGTGAAATAAAAAAACAACTGCCTCAGGCTATAGAGGAAATCAAATTAGAAGTAGTCTCCCATGTAAAGATAGAAACAACAACTTTAGTAAAGGAGTTGTTGAATGCAGCTAAAGAAGAACTAGAGAAAAAAATACATGAGCATGGGAAACTGATTGAAACTTTGAATGAACAATATAGAAAACAAGCAGAATTCAGGAAACAAACTCAGAGACATCCAAGAAACAAAAAATTCTATTGAAAGCATGCAAAACCGCCTAAAGGAAGCTGAGGATAGAACACATAGTGTTTACAGTAAAGTGGGAACTTAGAAAGAAATTATTTTGCATTGTAATTTCCTCAGAACTCAGTAACTTAGTAGAGATGCCTGCACCTCTAGTGAGCTGCATTCCACTTGCACATTACCTGAACAAGTTAATTGTATTTTAACTTCCTCAAAACTGCAGAGTATAGTAGAGGGTGACTATACCTCCTTTTAACAAGGAGGGACCACACTTGATGTTGCCTGACAAAGTAGTTCATCCTTTGTCCAAAGTCCTAGTTCACTACTGTTATTTAAATTCTCATTAGTGTGGCTGGTTACCCAACTCAAATTGAGGCCTTTGCCTAGATAGCTGGCTCACTCTTAAAGCTAACTAAATATTTTCTACATCAAGAAATATTATCTATTTTTTTAATGTTAGGAATTGAACCCAGGGCTGTTTGCTTATTCTCTGCCCCTGAGTTATACTCCCAGCTGATGATGGATCCAAGTGAACAAATACAACCAGAACCAGCTGTATGTATGTATGTATGTATGTATGTATGTATGTATATATGTATGTATGTATGTATGTATATGTGTGTATGTATGTGTGCATATACATATACAAGTGAATACATATAGATAAACACTCGCAAAGGAATTTGTACAAAACTTTGACCCTACTCAACAGATTAAACTGTTTAAGCAGTTTCTGTAAGGCTGTCATTTGCATATTTAAACCTGACCTTTAAATCCAGAGGGCAAACATTTTAAATAAGGTTGTAAAATGATGGAGAACAAGGACAATGTGGAAACACAATACATGAATAGAACTCCCACAGGACAAATTGAACCTGAAAGAGTTTTGCCATAGAATAAGTTACAGGATTGGTGGTGGGAGGTGGGATCAAGGGATGTTTACCTTGAAGTCATTTCCTCCTTCCCCTATTACAACTTCCTTTTTCCTTTCCCAGTGCACATGAAAAAGGTTCCAGTCAGCTCCTCACGTGTCATCAATGCCCACCCTAAGCACCACCCTAGTCAGAGGTTATATGTATATCTCATATACCACATTCTGGTCAGAGGAAGCCAGACTGCCTATGGTCATGGGCCCCTCTCCATGTCCTTGGAATAAAGGCTACTTTTTACTTTATATTTTGCTCTTTATCATGCTGAAAACTCTAACAGAACCCTAAGTCTGTCATGCTGTCTCTGATCAAGGCAACTTTTCACACCCCTAGCTCAGTAGACAAAACTGAATAAGTATCCAAGAGGAAGTGAACTAGTTGCAGGTCTTGTCACTACCTCATCTCTACTAGGTGAGTTAGCAGTCAGTTGACTATGTAATGTGCAGTGCAGAATGATTTCAGCTTCATTTTCATACTTCAAAACACCCACAGGAAATTTGCTTCTAGCCCAATATAACTGTAAGCATACAGAAAAGGAAATTCTAGTAATTAGTTTACCTTAGCCAAATTGATATTGTTAGGTTTTTTGACACAGTAGAGAGAAAATGACAGAGATGATGAAAAAAAAAAAAAAAAACCTTTTATAGCCAAAACAGAAAAGCTGTAGGAGACTACAAGGATCCTCTAGAGGAAGCCTGGGAATGGATTTTATGGAATTGGGCTGGGAGTGGAGACTGGATCATAGTGTTGGGAGAGGTGAAAGAGTTCAACCCTAGAATAAATTGCAGGACATTATGGCAGTGGTTTAACATGGTGGAACACCAAATCTGGAATGCTTACCCTGATGGCCACTTCCTCCTTCTGTTCCAATTACAACTTCCTCCTTCCTTTCCCGTGCATGCAAAGAAAATTCCAATCAGTTTCTTGTTGTAATCTAATTCAAGTGCCACCATTCTGTTCTGTATGCACCACACCCTTTGACCTAAACTGCAACCATTGTCCTAGATCAAACTTTGTACTTCTCCTGACTCCAGTAATTGTGTTCTTCCCTTAATGCCCACTGCCTGCATGCATAATGTATTCCTGGAATAGACTAGCCATTAACTTCTGTACTTTGACCCTAGGCAAACAACAGGATGTCCTGTTTCCTCAGGAATGCACAGGTGTGGATACCCCCACCTTTGTGGTTTTTCCCTTTATAAACCACCCCAAATCTTAGCCTAATTGCACAGCAGTGTAAATTCCACCCTCATGCTGTGTCGCTGGATGCCAGCCTAAATAATAAAGCACTCTTTTCTTTTTCCTCCAAGATGTCTTGGCCTCTTTATTCTTTTTGCCTTTTTACAATTTTCATTTTATTTTGGGGTGCAGCCTTTTGGGGTACAACATTTTTCATGTGTCATAAATGCCCACCCCAATTGCCACATCCAGTCAAAGTTCACATATACCCCCACCCCTCTATATCTGGTGGAAGGAGACAGCCCAACTGCCATGGCATGTGTGCTCCTTTCCACGTCCTCAGTAAATGGGTTTTTTATTTTTTAATTCTCTATTGTGCCAGAAAACTCTAACAAGAGAATTGGAGAATCTTTGGCATTTACACGAAAGAAGAACAGGAAGTTCATTTTGGGATTAGAAAAAGAACACAGAAGTTTGCTTTGGTTGCATATGAAGTTATAGGTGCCATGTTGGATCACTGCCTTGGGGAGCCTAACAGAGTCCCATTTGAGCAGAACCCATCAGGACATTCCTCAAGCAATACTTAAAAGGAAACTAAGTCTCCCCAACCTTAAGCAATTCCCTTCTCAGCCTTCTCCCCTTCCCTATGGCTGCTGTTCCTTGTTCTATTACAAATAAAGTTACTTTCTTCCTGTAAGGCTTTATGATCCCTCACTTCCATAAGACCTTGTTTTTTTTTTTTTTTCACCAAGATATGATAAGCTACAAAACCTGATTAGCTATCTTTGTCCTCCTTCTGGAAATCTACTTTCTCACCCACTAGTTTCACACCACTAGGTAGATTTTGAAAGAGTTCTGCCCTAAGATAAATTACCATACAGTCATGGCAGTGGTCTAGCATGGTGGAAGGCCAAAAATGGGAATGCCTACCACATTCTGCTTCTTCCTCAGCCCTAATTGCAACTCCCCTTCCTGTTTGCACATACAGAAAAATCTAATCAGCTCCTCGCATGTCATTTATGCTTGCCCTAATTACCACACCTGGTCAGAGGTTATATATGTATATCCCATAACCCATGTTCTGGTCAGAGAATGCCAGGCTGTCTATATTCATGGAGTTCTCTCCACATCCTTGGGATAAAGGCTAGTTTTTATTATATCTTCTCTCTTATTGCACTGAAAACCTAACATAATGGTGCCTTGTGACTTGGATGGCAGAGTATGTTAGCACCAAGTTGGAGCTACCCTGCCTGCAAACCACTGTTTTTTCCTGTGGGACTGTTTACTTGCTGCCACTCATCCACATGCAAAGGCAACCTTCCTCACTCATCGAAGGTGAAAACAAAAGCCCTTGAAGGGTTTTATTTCTGTTCCTAAAATCCACAAGCTTGTGTTCAGAAAACTTATCCTTACCATCCTGGGACAGAGATACCAGTTTTCACAATCCTTAGCCCTACAGCCCAAGGCAAAACTCTTCCATTGACAGCTGGGAGAATGGGTGTTGGGACTTTCTGTATCACACTTTCAAAACAGTGACAAGTTTTTGATAGATGTGACCCAGGACAGCTTCCATGTTCCTTGGGGGGAAGCCAAAGCTCTTACATACTGAGATGAAGTTGTTCTCTCAGCTCACTTATAATTTGGCCCTGGCAATACTTCCTGTCCCCTGAAAAAACATACCTCTGGGTTGCCTGGTTCATAACCTTGGTGCTCTTCACCTCAAGAAGGCTATAAAAACCAAAAAGCTTATCTTTTATTTATACTTTTTTCACAATGGTGGCAAGTTGGCCAAATCCATCATTTTTAGGCCTTTTTTACTCCAAGGACATGTCTTTCTCTCACTCTGTCTTGTAAAATGGCCCAAATACTTCTGACTCACTCTGCTCCATCAGAAACTCTTTCCTGTATCTCCCAGACCAAATCCTGCAGCTTTCTCAGCAGAGGTTTCCCTCCTTCCATTTTTTTCTGCTGGCTCACTGTATGTGATCTCATTTGTTCCAGCCTTCCAGCGGGCCACATGATTCTCAGCAGCCATCTTGCTGCAGTTTGCATGGAGGACAGCTGCCATCTTGCAACCCTCCACCATGTGACAGTGCGCCACCATCTTGCGCCCCCTCACTGTATTACTGGCAGCAGCTATGCTGCTGCAGGTCACACGGTAACCCACCAACAGCCTGTGTTTCCTTGTCAAATGGTGATGAGCTGTCATTTTATATCCAATCATCTGATAATTGACCACACACACCTACTGGACAGTTGGCTGCTCAGTAGCCATCTACTCTACAGCCTTTTCAGCCTCTGCCTTGGGAATAGGCTGGTCCTGAGAGATTAGTTAATATTTATCCCTTTCTCCCTCTCTGACCTATCTCAGATTAGTTATAAATTAGGTTCCTTTTCTGCTATTCTTATTTAAAGAGATCTCTATTAGCTAATCTACAAAAAGATTCACACTAGCCTATTTATTATAGTTCAAATTGGCCAAATATATTTGATTGAACTCTGATTCTGTAACATGTTTGTCAGCCTATATATCTGTTGTCTGTTTATACTGTACAGATCGTCTGTCCAGGTTTGTCCATTTGCCTGCTCTGTAAACAGTGTCCCTTTTATTTGAACTCATCAATTTTTTCCTCTTTTACATTTCCAGATCATTTAATCAAGGTTTATTTGGGTTATAGATTTAAAAAGCTGGTCAAAATGATACTAAAATTGGTTAAACAAAATCCCTTGGGGTGAGGAGATATTGGACAGGCCTTCAATTGATGAATAAGAAAGTGGCCACTTGGTAATTTTAACCAACTCTTGTTCATTAATCAGAGGCCCCAGTAATCTCCATAGCCTTATGGGAGACACCCCAACTAAAGTCCATATGGCTGAGACAATTCATTGTTGCAGATATGACGATATATTCATGCCTTCAAATGTAGAATTGAGATTGTTTATGATGACAAGTTTTTTTCTTTCAGATTTAGATGTCTGCCTTTTCCTTGTGCTCCAGCCAAGAGATTCAGGTCAGACCAACACAAGGTTACCCGTCTAATAATAATTTTTAAACAAAAAATTTATGTAACATATATGTTATACTTAAAGATACTTAAATAGTGAGCAGTCCAAACAATGTCACAAATTTCCTCAGTGCTCAAATGTTAAAAACACCCATGGTTAATAAAAAACAGTAGTTCCACTTAATGTTCTATGTTAAGCTTACTGCCTCTACTGTATTGTATCATTATCAATCTTCTAGATGTACAACAATTAAAATTAAGAGATAATAATAAATTTCTTTTGCATTCCTTTTGTGAGATCCACAAGATCTTTTCCAGAAAAAGGTTATATAATGAATATTGGGCCAATAATTAACTATACTTAAATGACACCACAGCTGATCTCTCTCTCCTAAATAAAAAGGTAAAATTAATAAAACAGGCCATCCTCCAAAAATCAGATGGCATTAGACATTCTAACAGCACAAGAGATACTTATAAAATTGTAAAACTTAAATGTGTGTATGACAAGTAAATAACATGTCAATTTCTAAAATTCCCTAGACCTTATCCTTATCCTCTTTATGGGAAGCCATTACTAAAATTATACTCATAAATACCCTGTTGATTCTATTATTTGACTCTTACATACTTAATTGATTGTTTGCCTTTGTCTCCTTTAGACTTAAAGCTGTACACCTACCCAAGGTAAAAACCAGTTATCTTGTGACTGTGGAGAAGACAGATACCTTCCTCTGTGGGCCAGATCCCAAGACAAAAGGCTAAACTTGGCTCTCAAACCCCACAGGGAGACCTTCTTAATGTGGCTTTTCATTTTTTAAACAACAGAGATAAAAATCCAAAGGAAAAATAGCAATCTGATCTTTTAGCAGTGACACTTGGAGCTCTGAGACAGGTAAACTGAGACAAGGCAGAGCTGCCTGAGCCCCTCCTGGACCATGCTTCAAGTGCAACAAAGAAGGACATTGGACAAGAGAGTGCCCCAACCCTGGCATTCCTCTGGGGCCTTGCCCCTACTGCAATCTCAAGGGCCATTGGAAGAGTGACTATCCTAGCCAACAGAGAGTGGGTAAGCCATCATTTAATGCCTTGCCTTCACAGGAGATTTCATCACTGCCAGATTTATCACTGACTGATTTACTCTGACTTGCTGCTGAAGACTGATGGGGCTCAGAGTCCACAGCCCCTCATTAAGGTAAACTTCTCAGAACCTCAAGTCCCACTGGAGGTCTCAGGTAAGACATTCTCTGTACTTTTGGACACAGAGGCCATAGATAGTGTTCTTCCTGAGTTTTCAGGCTCTTGTATTAAGTCCTCAGTCTCTGCAGTGGGTGTTGATGGCCAACCTACGCAGCCTTTACAGACAGGGCCTATTCCATGCTGGTTCCAAACTCTCTTCTTTACCCATAGCTTCCATAGAATTACCCATAGTAATTCCAACATGTCCCACACTCCTTTTAGGTAGAGATCTTCTTCAAAAGGCTCCTTCTCCCTCTCCACAGCTCTCTGTACTCCCGACACCCTCACAATGCCCCGCAAAGTCATCCCTCCTCTCCCTTCTTCTCTGGTCAAACCCATAGTTTGACGTACCTCCAATCCCACCTGTGCTACCCAGGCCATACTTATTTTAATTCATCTTAGGGATCCTTCAATTTTTCCTTGTGTTCCCCAATATCCCATAGCTCCCAAGCATTTACAAGGACTTAAACCTATAATCAAGTGCCTTTTAGACAATGGTTTTCTTAAGCCTACTCATTCACCCTATAATACTCCGGTTCTCCTGGTACTCAAGCCTGATGAGTCTTATCATCTAGTGTAGGACTTTAGGGTAATCAATAACGCTGTTGCCCCAATCCACTCAGTGGTGCCAAACACTTATACCATGCTCTCTCATATCCCTCCCTCCACTACTCACTTTACAGTCATAGACCTTTAAAAATGCCTTTTTTTTTTTAACCATGTCCCTTACACCCTAATGGTTAGGATTCCTTTGTGTTTATGTAGATTGACCCAGACACTCTGAGGTGTAAACAACTTACACCTGGCATCTCTATAGTAAAACCTCTCCTCAGGGACACATACCACCCACTTCCTTCCCTATTCATCAATGTGGTAAACATACCCATTGTCAGGACTGGCAGGTAGATTTTAAACACATGCCCTGCCACAAAACACTCAAATATCTTCTCACCTTTGTTTGTACTTTTATAGGATAGATAAAAGCCTCTCCCACAACCAGGGAGACTGCTGATATAGCTACTAAAGTCTTGTTACAGGAAATCATTCTAAGAACTACAACCATGACGGAGCAGCCCCTACCTGGTCTTCTTGGCAACCCCAACAACAGTCAAAGTTGCTGGACTGCCATCCTGGTTCCACATCACACAAGCTAAGTGGTGCCCTTCCAACCCTGAATCTAACCACCCTGAGTGGTCATCTCATCTTCTATCACCCACCCGTCTCCATCTCACCAAGGCCTCACAGCCACAACTCTCAGGCTAAGTCATGTTTTGTTATCAGGCTTTACATTTCTCATGCTTCTTATTCTTTCCAGCTCAACTCTTGTTGAGTCAGTCAGACAAGCCCTGCCTACCTACACTTTTAATTTTTACCCTTTCAGATGGGGGAATAATCACCTCTCATAACTTCACTCCTCCTAACCCCACACTTATTTTTCAGAATTCTACTTCACCGTGGTCCTGATGAAATGGCATATTTAAATCAAAGGCACCTTTCCTTCTACTTCCCCTTGGTCCTTAAATATGATAGTGGCCTGCCTCCTCATAGCACCATGTCTCTTTGTTTTTCGAGTCTAAGATGTGGGCATTCACCAATGATTAAGTTGTCCTGGCTAAAACACCTGGTACCAGCTTCTACGTGGGCATCAACCATCATAAAGTCATTAAACCTCAACATGGCACCCCTTTTAGCAGGAAATGGTAAGAGAGAGTTTTCACCCTTTTCCTAACAATAAAAAGATGGGAATGAAAGTTTTGCCCTAGAATAAATTACTGTATGGTCATGGCGGTGGTCTAACATGGCAGAAGGCCAAAGCAGGAACACCTACCACTTCCTGCTTCTTCCTCAGCCCTAATTGCAACTCCCTGCACATGCAGAAAATTCCAATCAGCTCCTCTTGCATCATCTATGTCCACCTTAAGTGCCCTCCACCCCCTGTCAGATGTTATATATATATCCCATACCCCACATTCTGGTCAGAGAATGCCAAGCTGCCTATAGTCATGGAGTTCTTTCCACATCCTTGGAATAAAGCCTACTTTTTACTTATATTTTCTCTCTTATTGTGCCAAAAACCTAACAGACTTGATATAGGGGAATGAAACTTCCAACCTACTAGATATCCAGTATGAGTTTGTGTTCTCTAAAATAGAAGAATGAATTATAGGAACAACAGAGGTTAAGAGCAGAAATATTTATTGCAAGAAAGAAAGCTTTTGTCTGGGAGAGAGACAGAAGGGGTCCTGAGTGGGTTGCCAAAGACTGTCTTTTCTATGGATTTTTATAGAGCAAACTCAGGAGGTGAGATGGGTCCAAGATGAGGAAATCATGAGAACTCACAAAACAGGTGGGTATGAGGTTAGACAGAACTATGGTCAACCAATAAGATTAATTGTTCAGGAAAAATTGGCCAAATTGAAGACAAATGGTGAAACTAGTCACATAGCAAGGGGATAAGCTTAAAGAGCAGTGACTTTTCCTGTAGGGAGTTGAGATGGTGACTCCTGGCTTCCTCAAGATGACCTATGCCTATTTAGAATATCAATCCCTGATGTTTATATTTTGGGTGTGATTGCATTTATTTTACCTTTTGTCTTGAGATTTGGCCCACAGTGGGAGGTGTCTGTCTCCTCCAATGTTGCAAGTGTTAGAGTTTTCTACCACAGTAGAGAAGCAGAATAGAAGAAAAAGTAAAAGTGGCCTTTTTATTTAAAGTACCTGGAAAGGAGCACACAACTAGCAAAGGTTTGGCTTTCTCCTTTGCCTGGATGTAGGGGTGTGGAGTATACGTAACCTTTGACCTAATGTGGCACTTGGGGTGGGCATTGATGATGTGTGGGGACATGATTGGAATTTTTTCACATGCATAGGGGAAGAAAGGTGTAAATTATAATTGGGGAAGGAGGAAGGAGTGGCCGTCAGGGTAAGCATCCCTGATTTGACCTTCCATCATGTTGAACCACTGCCATAATGTCCGTAATTTATTCTAGGGCAAAACTCTTTCATTCCCATCATTTGATTGTTAGGAAAAGGGCAAAGACTCTCTCTTAATATTTCCTGCTGAACAGGGGCATCATGTTGGCGTTTAGGAGGGTTGATGGGATGACGGTTAATGCCCATGTAGAAGCTGGTACCAGGTGCTTCATCCAAGACAAGTTTATCATTGGTGAATACTCACATCCTAGATTGGAGAAATCAAAAGACACGATGCTATGAGGAGGCAGGCCACTATAATATTTAAAAGACTCAGAAGAGGTAGAAGGAAAGGTGCCCTTGATCCAAATGTGGACCATGGTGAGGAAGAATCTGAAAAATAAACATGGAGTTGTGAAGGGTGAAGTTATCAGAGGCAATTTTTCCCCCATCTGAAAGGGTAAAAGTGTAGGTAGGACTTGTCCTTGGTCCAGGGGTTGATCTGGAGAGAATGGGAAGCATGAGAAATGTAAGGCCTGAGAGAGGAATCATGTTTGGAAAATTAAAAATTAATGGTGGGAAGGGCTATGGCTGCATCACCACAAATAAGATGAAATCCTAGACCCAAAGGGGTCTCATGTTTAGAATGGAATAATAAAACATGACCTAGCCTGAAAGTTGTGGCTTTAGGCCCTTGGTGAGATGGAGACAGGTGGGAGATAGGAGATGTGATAACCACTCAGGATGTGTAGAGTCAGGGTAGTTAGGGTTAGGATGGCACTGCTTAGCTTAAGTGATGTGGAACCAGGATGGCAGTCCAATGACCTTGACTGCCATTGGAGTTCTGAGGAAGACCAGGTAGGGGCCACTCCACTTTGATTGTAGTCCTGCTGAGTGTTTAAAAAATAAAGGTTGGACCATTATCTGACTGGAGACTCTGAGGAAGATCAAATCTTTGAATGATTTCTTGTAACAGGACTTTAGTAACTATGTCAGTGGTCTCACTGGTTGTGGGGCAGGCTTTTATCCATCCTGAAAAAGTACAGACAAAGATAAGAAAATATTTGAGTTTTGTGGTAGGCCATATGTGTAAAATCTATCTGCGAGTCCTGACCAGGGGTGTGTTTGCAAAAGTTATGAGTAGGAAAGGAAGGGAGTGATATGTGTCCCTGAGGAGACACATATAAGACAAAGATGACAGGTGTAAGTTGTTGAGACCTCAGAGTGTCTGGGTCAGTCCACATAAATGGAAAGGAATCCTGACAATCAGGATGTAGAGGGATGGTTAAAAAAAAAAAAAAGCATCTTTAAGATCTATGACTGTGAAATGAGTGGTGGAAGGAGAGACACAAGAGAGCATAGTATTAGGGTTTGACACCATGGGTGGATTGGGGTAACAGCATCAATGATTATCCTAAGGTCTTGTATCAGACATAGGTCCCATTAGGCTTGAGTCCTGGGAAGATGAGAATATTGTAGGATGAAGGGGTAGGTCTGAGAAAACCATTGTCTAAGAGACACTTGATTATAGGTTTAAGCCCTCTTAAATGTTAGGGAGCTATAGAATATTGGGGAATTCAAAGAAAACTTGAAGGATCCCTGAGATGAATTAAAATAGGTATAGCATGGGTAACATGGGTTGGGTAGGAGGTGTCTCAAACTATGGGATAGACAAGGGAAGAAGGGAGAGGAGAGGATGGCTTTGTGGTGCCTTCTGATGGTGTTTGGAGGACAAGAGCTGTGGGGAGGGAGAAGGTAAAGGAGAAGTTAAGCTTTTGGTGGATCTCTACCTAAAAGAAGTGTGGGACATGTTGGTATTATCAGAAAGCTCTAGGTGAAGAAGAGTTTGGAACCTGCATGAAATGGGCCCTGTTTGAAAAGGCTGTGTAGGTTGGCTGTCAACACCCACTACAGACACTGAGGATTTAATATAATGGCATGAAAACTCAAGAAGAACAATATACACAGCTTCTGTGTCCACAAGTACAAAGAGTGTTTTACCTGAAACTTCCAGTGAGACTTGGGGCTCTGAGAAAGATATCTTAATGAGGGCTGTGGGCCCCAAGCCCCACCAATCTTCAGCAGCAAGTCTAAGTAGATCAGCCAGTGATGAATTGGGTGGTGATAAGGATTCTTGTAAAGGCAAGAAATTAGAGGATGGCTTATCTGCTCTCTGGTGGTTAGGACCGTAGCTCTTCCAATAGCCCTTGAGATTACAGAAGGGGAATTCTGTTGCTCAGCATCCTTTTATGTTGTACTTGAAGTAGGGCCCAGGAGGGCTTCAGGAAGCTCTGTCTTGTTTTGGTTTACCTGTCTTAGCACCCCAAGTGCCACTGCTAAAAGATCAGATTGCTATTTTTGCTCCTTTTGAGTTTTATCTCTGTTGTTGAAAACACAAAAAGCCATACTAAAAAGGTCTCCCTGTGGGGTTTGAGGGCCAAGGTTAGCCTTTTGTCTTGGGATCTGGCCTACAGCAGGAAGTATCTGTCTCCTTCAAGGTCACAAGACATCTGGTCCTCTGTGCTGGCTCCTTTGAGGCCCTAGCCCTGTCTGACTGCCTAAAATATTTTTAACTGACTCAGATGCCTGTACCATTTTTTCTCTGAATAAGTAACCCCAACTGCCATGAGAAGTAATGATCAATGATCAATCCGGCTTTTTTAGGCTGAAGCTGTTGAACAGCAGCCAGGGTCACTCTGCAGAGCTCTTAACTGGTGGCCCTCAGTAGATAGCAGGCATTTTCATCCTTGGTAGGCATACAGCTTTATCTAGAGGGAACAAAGGCAAAGAACCAATTAAGTATGCATGTAACAAAATTGAAAGGATAATTATCAGTATAGTTCTGCTAATGGCTTTCTATAAGAAGGATAAAGATAAGGTCCAGGGAATTTTAGAAACTGATATATCATTGATTTGTCATACACATATTTAGTTTTTATGACTCTATAAGTACCTTCTGTGCTGTTAGAATGTCTAGTGCCATCTGATTTTGGAGGATGGCCTGTTTTATTAATTTTACCTTTTTTGGGAGAGAGATCAACTGTGGTGTCATTTAAGGCCTGTTGAATATAGTTAATTATGGCTTCAATATGTATCATATAACCTTTTTTGGAAAAGATCTGATAGATTCCAGTAAAAGGAATCTAAAAGGAATTTATAAATATCTATACATTTTAGTTGTTGAGCATCCAGAAGAAAAGACTGATAACAGTATAGTATAGTAGAGGCAGTAAGCTTAACATAGAACATTAAATGGAACTATTTTTTATTAACCATGGGTATTTTAACATTTGAGATAACATTTCATAACACATAATAGGATGTCATTGAAAAAATTTGTCACATTGTTTGGACTGCAGTATCTAAGCATCTCTAATTATAGTGGCACATATATACATTACATAAATTTTTGTTTAAAAATTATTATTTGACTAGTGATCTCATGTTGATTTGACTTGAATCTGCTGGCTGGAGCACAAGAAAGAGGCAAATGTCTGGATCTGAAAGAAAACACTTGTCATCATAAACAATCCTAATTTTTATATATTAAGGTGTGAATATATCATAAGATTAGCAACAATGAATTGTTGTAGCCATATGAACTTTAGTTGGGGTGTCTATCATAAGACTATGGAGATTATTGGAGTCTCTGATTAATGAATAAGAACGGATTAAAGTTACCAGGCAGCTGCTTTCTTATCCATCATTTGAAATCTTATCGAGTCTCTCTTCACCCCAAGAGATTTTGTTTAACCAATTTTAGCATCATTTTGACCAGCTGGCAACATAGGTGGAAGCATGCTTTTTAAATCTATAACCCAAATAAACCTTGATTAAATGATCTGAAAATGCAAAAGAAAAAGGAAAACAGAAAATATTGTTGAGCTCAAATAAAAAGGAACAGCTGTTTACAGAGCAGACAAATAGGCAAACATGGATAGATGATCTCTACAGTATAAACCAACTAGACAAACAGACAAGTTATACAGACTGACAAATCTCTTACAAAATCAGAGTGCACTAAAATATATTTTGCCAATTTGAACTATGGGAGGTGTAGATGGCCACCGATCAGCCACTTGCCCAGCAGGCATCTGGGGGCACTTATCAAGTGATCAACCACAAAATGGCCACTCATCACCATGCAACAGGGAAACACAAAATGACAAGTGGTTACCATGAGACCCACAAGATGGTTGCTGACAGTTACATGGTGAGGAAGCACAAGATGGCAACTGAACATCAGGTGACCTGTAACAAGATGGCTGCTGCTGATCCCATGATGAAGGACTGCAAGATGGCAGCCATTTACCCTGTGACCTGTCAGAGGTGGAGTGCACTGTCACATGGCGGAGGACTGTAAGATGGTAGCTGTCCTCCATGTGAGCTGCAGCAACATGGCTGCTGAGGACCATGTGGTATGGGATCACAAGATGGTGGCTGAATATCATGTGGCTTGCTAGGTGATTGAAATGCATGAGACTGAGTATGGTGAGTCAGCTAGAAGAATGGCAATGCAGAAGCAGCGGGGAAGGAAGAAAAGGGGCCATCTGACAGGATAAATGTCTCGGGTTGGGGAGACTGAGACTGGGGAGAGGAAGTAAAGGAAGAGTTAGAGACTGCTGGAGGTGAAGAAAGGGGAGAATGAATGAGAGAAGAACACATCCTTAAGGTATGGAAGGCCTGAAAATGATGGTTTTCTGCCAGCTTGCTGCTGTTATAACAAAAGTATAAATAAAAGATCAGCTTTTTGGTTCTTATAGCCTTCTTGAGGCCAAGAGCACCAAGGTTATGAACCAGGAACCCCAGAAGTGTGTTTTGGGGGTACAGGAAATGGTCCTCATGACTGAATTAGAAGTGAGCTAAGAGAACAACTTTGCCTTGGGATGTAAGAATTTTAACTCTCCCCACAAGGAACATGAAAGCTGTCCTGGATCACCCTTATCAAAAGAAGTCATCACCTGTTTTGAAAGTGTGACACAGAGTGTCTCAACACCCATTCTCACCAGCCACCATGGAGAGTGCAGGGTGGGGTCCCAGAGAACAAGGTAACAGTTTTGCCTTGGGTTGTCCTGCCCAAGGAACATGAAAACTCCTATTTCTGCCTAGGAATGGCAACAGATAGGTTTTCTCACTAAAGCTCATGAATTTTTAAGGCTGAAAACTGCTTTGCTTTGGCAATGCAAAGAACATGAAAGCTGTTATCCACTGAGGAATGGAAACAGAAAACCTCGGATGGCAGCTCACCTGTGATGAATGAGGAGGGTTGGTGTTGGATGTAGGCTAGCATCGGCAAGTAAGCAAGTCTCGGAAGAAGGAAAAATGGTTCATAGGCAGGGGAGCTTGAACTGAAAGTGACTCCCAGGAGCTAATATACTCTGCCAATCTGATTTGCAAGTCACCAAAATGTTAGAGTTTTCTGGTGCAATAGAGAAGCAGAATATAAGAAAAAGTAAAAGTGGCCTTTTTATTTAAAGGATGTAGAGAGGAGCTCAGAACCAGCAATGGTTTAGCTTTCTCCTCTGACTGGATTCGGGGTACAGGGTATATGTGATCTTTGACCTGATGTGGCACTTGGGGTGGGCATTGATGACATGTGAGAATCTGATTGGAATTTTCTTCATGTGCACAGGGAAAGGAAGAAGTTGTAATCAGGGAAGAAAGAGGGAGTGGCAGTCAGGGTAAGCATCCCCGCTTTGGCCTTCCATCATATTAAGCCACTGCCATAATGTCCCGTGTTTTTTTCAAGGGCAAAATTCTTTCAGTAAGTTATCCGGTTTTCTGCACTGGTTCCTCTGAGGATCCAGCCCTGTCTGACTGCTTATAGTGTTGCTAACCAACTCAGCTGCCTGTAACAGACTGACCCCTTTGATCACACATAGAAAACTGGGCCCTTTTTTTGTTCAGAAGTCAGTTTTTGGATGTGAACCCACTGAGATGGTGCACTCCTGCATAAATTCTCTTGTTTCATCTCTTGTTCTCACCAATCTCTTAAATTCTGCTGCATTAAAAACCACAAAAGTAAATTATCTTACCATTTCTGAGGTCAGGAATCTAAGAGTATCTTAGTTAAGATATTCTAGCTCAGGATCTTCTGAGTGCAATGTGGCTGAAGTCACCTAAAAGGTTGACAGTTTGGAAGATCCACTTCTGTAATGTTTGGAGAGAGGTGTTCCCCCCGGCATGCCACACCGCACCATCCCCTACCATGCCCTTGCTCTGCTGGAACACACAGCCCCCGCAACCCCAAACCCAGTATTGATAAGGACTAAAGAGCCAGTGTTCAAAATAAAAGAAGATGATGGTTTTGAAGCAAGGAGGGGAAGACAGACAGTAGGGAGTATTCAAGAGTGAAATGCTTATGAGGTTCTTGTTTCTAGTTCCTTTTTGGAGGATCCTTCTCCCCACATAGGCACCTGGAATCTTGCTCCCCGGTTGCCTTTCATCCTAGCTTTAGATTTTTCTGTCTATGATTTTTCTCTGCCCTTTGGTGGTGCGTGAGAATGTAGGTGTGAGCCTTATGGGAAGGTAGTTTGTTTAGGCTTAAGGATTAAGTAAAAAGGATGTATGCAATTCTGTTAATCATGCTACTTAGGACTTTCCCTAGTGTCTTCCTCATTCTTTCCCTTTTGTCTTTCTAATTGCTTGAGTCTAGCTGTGGAGGCAGAAACTGCCCTTAGTAGAATTCTCTATTAAATTTTAATAAAGCTCCATGAGGCTTTTATCATCTTTTTCTAACTGAGTCTCTCTGTCCCTACCATTTCACCTTCAGTCCATAGATATTTAGAGGCCTTAGTTCTTAATATTGGTGCAAAAGAATCACATGGAAGTCACAGTGTCACCTTAAACTAATCTCAGAAGTGTTATGCTGTCACTTCTGCTTTAATCTATTGGTCACACCACCCAGCACAGGTGTTTTGTGGAAGAGAATTACACTAGGATATGAATACCAAGAAGTGGGAATCCTTAGAGCCTGCCCATCAAAAGGTTAAATTTGAACAATTCTTCCACTCTCTCCAAAGGGAAAAACCTTCCATTTCAGGTTGGGTTATTGGTTTTCTTCTGGCTGAGTAATGATTCAACCTGATAAAGGAGAAATAACTCCACACCTGCTATTATCAGATATTCCAAATTTATGTCCCCCCAATTCAAAGATGAATTTCTAAGTAACAGTGGAGGTTTAGGAGCAGTGTAGGGACAGGGGCACCCATAGGTGGAGAGGAGAAAAAGAGGATGAAGGCCGCACGAGCTTTGTGAAAAGTTAGTGAGGAGACTTACAGAGGATGGTTAGAGGTAGCTTACTAGAGGTGGCTCCTGTCTCTGCAGATTAAACACAAGTAATTAGAAAGGCAAAGGCAAATTCCAGCATGATTAGCATAGGAATCCCATGCTTCCCCTTACTTAATTCATAAACCTAAACTATTTATCCACAAACCCCTCCCACCCATCATCTTATCTCCTGCCAACAAACAGGGAAAGGTTGTATGACTGGAAGAAATCCAAGGGGGACCAAAAATAGCCAGGGAGCCAAGCAGATTCTAGGAGTCTATATGGGACAAGGGTCTCAATAAAAGGGAACCACAGACAAAAATCTATGAATATTTCCCTTTTAAATGTTTCCTTTCTGTCTTCCTTCTTTTCCCACCTTCAAATAAACTGCTTATATTTTAAAGTCTGTTTCATTAGTTCATGTATGGATTCTAGGCTTATAGATCACTAAGAGCTGCTGGATTTCCAGCAGAGCAGTGGCATGGCATGTCTAGGCATGGTTTACACCTCTCCCCAGAATTTCAGTAAGAAAGATGTATTGAGAAATGGCTTCTGGGAGAAGGAAAGGACTTGAAAGGTAGGTTGCCATCAAGGCCCTTCATCAGGGATAATTTGTACCGTAAAGTCACAATGTGAGTCAAACTGCCATCAACCTGTAAGATTTCAAGTACAGTTGCTTAGCTAATATTAGTCCAATAGGGAAATGTGTCATGTAGCAAGAACAAAGGCATTTTTGAAAAGGGATGGGTGTGAATGATCTAGTCACCCAGTTGGGTGACTGATGCCTATCTGAAATTCCTGGGCCAGGAGTTGCTAGGTATAGTAAATCTCACAGATTGTATTTAGATATCCCTCCCCCAAACCAGGTGTGGTGGCACATGCCTGTAATTCCAGTTGAGAGGCAAGAAGATTGTTGGGATTTCAAGACCAGCTGGGGTTACAAAATGAGCTCAGGGCCAGCCTGAACTGCATGCATACTGAGACCTTGTCTCAAAAACAAAACAAAAAAGAAAGAAGGAAAGAAAGAAAGAAAGAAAGAAAGAAAGAAAGAAAGAAAGAAAGAAAGAAAGAAAGAGAAAAGAAAAGGAAAAAAAAAAAGAGAAAAAAATAGATATTCCTCCCAAAGTCTCATGCAGTCATAGATGGGGCTTTTTAGAGGTGGTTCAATCTAGAGTGTGTAATGGATTCATGGAGAAATGCTAGGATTAAGGGCGTAAAATGAAATTTGGGTAATTACTAAATCAGTACACTGATTGTTTTAGTGCCATCCTAATCCTAGTAGCCTAAATAAAATATAAAAGGGAGAGAAAAAGGCTGCAAAGGTCCATTGTTTAATGTTACCTTCTGTCCGGCTTGAGATGTTCTTCCACTGTGATGTCTGTCTTCCATGCCACCCTGCCTTGGAGCTAGCAGGTTATAGACTGAAACTTTTACAAATGGTGAGCTAAATCCTTTAACTTTGAGTGCATGATGTTTTATCTGAGCAGTGAAAAAAATAACTAAAAATTATTCCAAATAACTGTTAATCACTTGGAAGACATGTAGACCTGGAAACTGCACTTTATCTTGAGGTCTGGCCTTCTTCAGATACACTTCTAGCCACAATTCTGATGTCTTTATTCTATCAGTGGACTTTTTGAGGGTCCAGTCCTTTTCTGACTGTATATTAATTTATATGTAACTTAGCTGCCTATAATATTCCTATAATATTATCCCTTCTGAAGAGGCATCCCTGTGGTTAGAGAGAAAAAGGTAAACTTTCAATCTAGCTGTTTTGAGCTGAGAATGATATACGGAAATGAAATTCCTGACCTATTATATGTCTGGTATGACATTCAGGTTCTCTAAAATCAAAGAATGAAATTTTAGAAACAACGGAGGTTAAGAGCAGAAATACTTATTGAGAGAAAGAACACTTCTGTCCAGGAGAGAGACAGAAACAGTCCCGAGTGGGTTGCCAAAGATTCTGGCTTTTCTAGTGACTTTTATAGAGAATAAAACCCAAAAGGTGAGGCAAGTCTAAGGTGGGGAAAACTGGAAAGTCACAAGGCAGATGGGACAAAACTATGATCAACCAATCAGGTTAATTGTTCAGGTAGAATTGACCAAATCAGGGACAAATAGACAAGCAAGTCATCAGCACATGAGCATTGTTAGAGCTCAGTGACTTCCTGTAGGGGGTTGGGCTAGTGACTCCTGGCTGCTTGAGAAGATCCATATCTAATTCCTAATGTTTATACTTAGGGTGTAGTTCCATTTGTTTTGCCTTCTGTTTTGCTTTCTGGCCCACAGTTAGAGGTTGTGTGTCTCTGCCAAAGTCACACGATATTTAGTCCTCTGTGCCGGCTTCCTCAAAGACCCAGCCCTGTCTGACCGCCTATAATATTTCTAACTAGCTCAGCTCCCTGTAACAAGAAGGGGTGGTGTTGAGGAGAATATACTCAGGGGCCTTCTCAAGGAAGCCAATCTAAGGGGACTTGGATACAAGTTATGTTGCAGTTTAGCAATTATGAACTCCCTTTACAAGGTCAGTCTGGTGGATTCCAGTTAAAAAAAAATATTCTGAAATATTTGTCATTGGTTCCTTCTGTGTAATCACTTGAAGTTTGGTAGGCTCTAAGTGAGAATAAAAAATTTTCCAAGAGATTAAAGCATGCATGACCAAAGAAAGAACACTAGAATGGAAAAGCAGATTGAGAAAAAGAGCCACAACCAGATGCTGGTCTTAATGGACACAAACAGCTATTCCTTAACAGCTGTAACCAGTTGATTCATAGACTTCTTTACTCTTTGAGGTTATTTACAAGTCTGATATTTCTTTGCCACAAGTCTCTCAAGTTTTAGTTGTAAGAAGGTGGAGACTTTAGTGGTTTTTGGAAGACAATTTTAGCTAAAGAATTTAAAGATTTTTGTTGAGCTTTTATATCTTCCACTGTAGCTTTTAGCCTCACTGAACCATAATAGGGGTCACTCACAAGTGTAGCTAGAAACAGAGAGTAGAGACCAATGATGGTAGCCTTTTTTAATATGTAACCTTTATTAGTATGGTGTTATTTCATACATCTTTGGTCATACTTTTATGCTGGGTGTTTAATACTGGGTTAAAGTGAGACCTGTGTTAATCAAAATTAACCTTTTACTATGTATCAAGGTCAATTAAGTTTTCTCAGGCATTACTTTTGAATGATGTAGATGGCCTTTCAGCTTTGTCAGTATCAGTTGTCAGGTTGGATCATGTGACAGCATGGGAGACTTCTGCCTCAGTGATAATTCTCCTTTTTGGCACACTGTGCATTGGTTTACTCTTGTTCTTTGGGGTCCAACAACTTTCATGTTCAGGAGGTTGGGTGACTCACCAAAGTGGTAGGTTACTGTAGAAATGGTTTTCTCATTTCCTGGGTCAAGGAAAAAAATACTGACTGTTCTCTTAGTTTTCTAGTTTTGGTCTTCAAATTTCAGTGGTTAAACACATAGAATATCAGTTACATCAGGATTATAGTGGGAGCAATATGTTCAACTTTATGATATTGTCAAGATACAAAGCACCTTGGAATATATAGTATGACTCATGGGCTGTTATTATTTATTTATTTTTTTACTAAGCATGGTTGTTTTAGACGTTCAATCCCTGCAGCATGCTAACAAATAACAAAAGTTTTATAGAGAAAACTGGAGATCAGGGGCCATGTATCATTTTGGCATGCCAATCATGAGGATATTATCTCTGAAAGTTACTTATTTATTCATTTAGTTGAGGTTTTTTTGAGATAGGATGTCACTATGTAGTGCAGACTGGCCTTGAACTCATTGTGATCCTCCTGCCTCAGCCACCTGAATGCTGGGATTACAAGCATGCACCACCACATCTGGCTCTGAAACACATTTAAATGTTCATCTTAGCATAAATAACTGTTTAGTTAGCTATCTTTAATAACAAGGTATCAAATGATATTAGAAAATTTTACATAATTTGTTAATCATTTTTTTGCTCCAGCATGACATTTAAGTAGATGTACTTGACAGATTATTAAGATCTAAACTTTAATCATTTTAGTGGCATTATCTGGAATATACAGTGGTTAGGTACCTCTAATTGTTATAACACAATTACACAACAATCACACTAACAAAAGCCTGAAACATATCTGTATCACTTGGCTGATTGTTTCATGCTGGATTGGCATGTACATTCTGTCACGAATATTTGAAACACAAGCAAGAAATGCCACATGTTCCAACCTAAAATTTTTACCACCATAAACAACTTCCAGTAGTATGATGTTTTTCAGTTTTACATTTTTGAAGATCTGAACACTTGAAAGACACAAATGTTACATTTAATTTAAGGAAGTCTACATTGCAAAGAATAAAGGACATCTTTACAGCTCATACATGATTAAGAAACCATGTGAATGAATGCAGATAGACTTTTTACCCAATGTACAGGTATAACTCATTTATAAAAACAAAATACTTGTTGATCAACTATAAATGTCAGGACTAAAATTTAAGGAGATGTCAAATTTTGATAATTTTATATGTTTATTTTCTAAACATAGATTGTATAAAAGAGAGCACATATTAATTACTTTGTATGTGTCATATTTGTATAGTCTTAACTCCATAAACTTAACCATAAAGCTTAAACTAACAGCATAGTGCATATTTAGATGTATACATACACATATGTCCAAATATGTGTTATGTCAAAAACTAAGATAACATTTTTTTAACCAATCATGAATTGATTATTGAAAACATTTCACAGGTTAACACTCAAAAGTTCATTAACTCTTAAAATCCATTTTTTAGTAACTGAAAGCCTGAGAACACAAAACACTTATTTCAGTGAAACATAGAAACTTTTGTCTTTAAATCAGTTTTACCAAAAGCATTTCACTATGTTAAGAAAAACCTTATTACTTTAGACATAGAAAGTATAATCTTTTAATTGTATCCAAATTAAATATATTTTAACAATTGTTTAGATAACTCATGAGACTCAAATCATAACATTTAAAAATAATTTAAGATATATATATATATATATATATATATATATATGTATATATATAATCTTTAACCAAGGAAAAACTATCAAGTTAATGTACACAACAATAGACACTGCATTTATAAAATGAATCTTTTTGGTTTTATCTCAATCAACTAATAAACTGAATAAAATATTTACAAATTTTAAAGGCATTTTTATTTTAATCTTATTAAATCACATTTAACCCTGTGAACAAAGGTACTTGGGCTATGAGTGTCTGTTTATCTACATAACAAATAAAATAGAACATATACCTGAAATTGACACACAGAAACATACAGCAACCCAATTATATACAAGCCTTACACTATCAAACTTTTAAGGTTTTTATGTTTAAATCCAATGTAAACTTGAGACTATCAGTCCTCATGTGTTAATGTTTTAAATAACTTTTACTACCTCAAAAACCTACATAGATGATTTTTCAAGGGAATCTCAAAACAAATCAACAAATAAAAAAATTGTTGAGCTAAAAAAATTGTTTTTCTTATATAAGGCAGCAGTAGGTGCTTTAATTGGTTATAACACACATTGAACAGACATACAAACATATGCAAAGTGATTACATATAAATTAGAGTGCACTTTTGGATATATTTGGCTAAGTTAAACTATAACAACTCTTACAATTTTGACGTTTTAATTTTAAATAGACTAGTCAGAACTTTTTATAGGTCAATTAACAGAGATGTCTTGTAATAAGAATTGGAAGGAAAAAAGAATCTTTTATGCCTGTGAAATTAAAGACAATTTTAAGATGGGCCCTTAGATGATGGTTTACCTTACCTAAATAGCCAGCTACACAGGCTTCTCACTGTTGCTTTGTTAGCCATGGCTGATAACCAAAACTGCTGTTTTGGATACTTTTGATAACCACATATAACTGTTCCCCCTGAAGGAACAGACTGTTAAAGGTCCATGTGGTTGTTCAGGCCAGGTTTGGGTACAGGGACTAGGTAACACTCTATGGAAATAAGTATGTATTTTAGAACAAGACAAAACAGAGAGAAGGCTTCCCTGTATATCCCTCTTGTTGTGTTCCCAATCTAAGGCATTCTCTAGACTTAAATCCATCCAGCACAAGAATTGGAGGTGCAGGCAAGTGACCAGAGCTGGGTTAACCAGTCTTACCATGTGCCTAGCTTCCCTTCCTCAAAGTGCTTTGACCCTTGAACCATACTTAACAACAAGATTTCCTCTTTTAGAATCTTAGTTAGCATGTCTTGAAGAATCATGGCTGGTTTGGCAGGAAACTCTGGAAAGAAATCACAGCAAGAGGGAAAGAGTCCTCTGAGGACTAGGCTTACAGCTCTGCTTTCATGTCTATTTCCATTTAAAACTTTTTAACTCATAGGAAATACCTTTTTTCTATCAAAGAACTTACCCATGCTATAAAAACCAGTCAATCTTCCCTGTATGTGCAGCACTCTTGAAGGGAAGAGGAAGTGAAAGGAGTTCACTTCCAGTTATGAGTAAAGACTAGAAGGCAGATAAATTTGGACTAAAATTATACATTTATTCATGAAGAATTTGAGGATTAAATCTAGACTATTTTTCAAAAATGTGACCTAGAGAAAAGTGAAGGTCAATTTCACTCTAGAAGAGTTACAAGGAAGGGAAATTTACCAGGCAGAAACTTGTCCTGAATCTAGAAGTTACAGAAAAAATATTTCCTTGGACAAAACATTGCTGTGGTAAATTGTATTACTTTTCAGCGCAGCAGTAGAGAAGAAATAGAAGAGTAAACTTATGCAGAACTAAATGCTACTCATCTCAAGGTCAAAAAAACAATCAAAAGTGTCTTACTTTTCCCATTGCTGAGACAAAATACCTGATGCCTGAAGTTAAAAGAAGAAAGGCTTATTTGCTTCAAGTTTGTAGAGGCTTCAATTCAAAGTTGGCTGGCTTCAAGGCAGGGTGGCATGGCAGAGTGACATCACAGAAGAGAGACAATTTATGGCACACAGAAGTCAGCAAGTTACAGGAGACAAGCAGGGACCCTCTTTTGTCCTTTATATCTTATCCAGACTACCACCCTTAGGGCAGGTAATAGTCATGCCTTTAATCCTAGCTTTGTACCTTTAATCAATTTCAGCATCACATTCTAGATCCCAACAATACACAGCCTAGATCCAGCTACCTCCAAAACACCTCACTTATGACTATATGAGGCTTTGGGGGAACATCTAGCACAAGCCATAACAAGGACCAAGAGCTTTCCTAGGATGGGTCTCCAGTCTTCAGCAAAACACGTCTCTAAACGTAAAAGCTACTATTGACTCTAACCACATTGCCAAGCAAAAAAACAACAATCAACAAACCTGAATGAGATTCTCTCCTGCTGGGTACATGAAAAACCCCTGCCCAGGCACTAGGTCAGCCAATACTTTTATGTGTGCCTTCCTGGATAAGCATGAATTCTGATTTCCTTCTAACCTAGGGATTAGGGCTATGCAATCTATAAAGAAAATCTATGTTTGCTTTCCTTATAGATGAACACTTATTTCCTAGGAGTTTAGGAGCTGCCAACTGAGAAGGAAGAAAGATTTTGTGTATTGTAAAGAGAAGAATATCACCATTTACTAACAAGAATAATGACCATTCATAACAGACATGAACCACCAAAACCTGTCCTTAGCATCAGAGATACCCAAAATCACAAGCTGCAAAACAATTAAAAATTCAAAAAAGCCATCCCAAACAGCTGTCCAAACTAAGACAAGAAGCTTTCCAAACTAAGACAAGAAGCTATATCATAACTACCAAACAATTCAAGAAAAGAATACAGGTAAATTCAGCAACCAGTGTTGAAGTCTAAGTGCACCATATAAAACAGGAATCCAAGGCCCTGCCTACAAGAAAAAAGTCCCATCAATGAAATCTAAACATGAAGACATCACAATCTTCCCTGCTTTCAACTTTTAGCACAGCCCAAGCAACCAACAAAAGACATAAGCAATCAGCAAACAATGGATGACAATTTTGATTACCTAAATGAATCACAATCCAGAATCCAGTCAAAATATTTAGGCATGTTGTGAAATAAAGGCAAACTCTTACTTCCTTCCAATTGTCTTGGTGGGTCCTCCAAATGATTTAGGAGAATATATAACTCCCAAACTTGTAGATGTCAGATTCCTCAAGTTTGTGAGGCCTGAAAGCAAAGAATGAATTCTAAGGAACAATAGAGATAACAGGAAAGATTTATTGAGAACTAGTTCCTGAGACACAGAAAGGAACCTAAAAGTGAATTGTCAACAAGGCTTTTTTTTTTAATTTTTTATTTAAAGGGATAAAACAGAAAAAGGAGAGAAATATTACAGAATTTCAAAAAAAAAAACATAAACAGTAAGAAATCACTAGCTGATAAATTACATATTGCTCTTTTAGAAATAGTTGTTCAAGTTACAAAATTAAAGCACACAAAATAGACACTCAAGCATTGAGACTGCAAACAGATGTGTTCAACAGTCAAATAAGAACTAAGAAATATGGGTAACAATCCTGCACACATAAATATACATACAGTTATATCTTTTATAGCATTTCCTATTTTCTCTTTTTTACAATAGCAATTATATATTTTTTTTTATTTAAAGAGGAAAAAAACAGGGAAAAGGGAGAAATATTACAGAATTTCAAGAAAAGAAGATAAACAGTAAGAAATCACTAGTTGATGCATTACATATTGTTCTTTTAGAAATAGTTATTCAAGTTACAGAATTAAAGCACACAAAGTGGACACTAAAGCAGTGAGAGTGCAAACAGATCTGTTCAACAGTCCAACAAGAACCTAGAAATATGGTAATCAATCCCACATATCTAAACATACATGCAGCTATATCTTTTATAGCACTTCCTATTTCCTCTTTTTTTACAATAGCAATTATACATTTTTAAAATTTTATTTAAAGAAAAGAAAAAAACAGAAAAAAGGGTAGCAACAATGCAGAATTCTAAAAGAAAGAAAGAAAAAGGAGAATGAGAAAAAGCCCCACTAAGAAATCAGTAATTTATAAATTACGTACTGTCATCCTGGATGTAGTTGTTCAAGTTACAAAGTTAAAGGGTACATAGTAAACATTCAAACAGGCAGACTACAAACAGTTCTGCTCAAAGATCCAACAAAGATTCATCAATATGGTCATCTATTTTACACGTTCAAACATACATGCAGTTATATCCCTTAGAGCACTCTCTTTTTTACAATAGCAATTACACACTTTGGTTTTATTACTCTTGTAGTTCTTATTTACTTTTTACACTAGAGACACAATATGATATTTATAAATATGATTCTTATTTATTTCACTAATGAGGATAGTCTCAAGTTGTTTCCATTTGCCTATGAAGGCCTCAAAGTCATCCTTTTTTATACCTGAGTGATATTCCATTGTATAAAAATGCCACATCTTTTTCATCCACTCTGCAGTTGATGGGCATCTTGGTAATTATTTCCAGAATTTAGCTGTCACAAGTTGTGCAGCTATGAACATGGGTGCACTTATATCACTGTGATATGAACTTTTCAGTTCTTTGGGGGAAAATACCCAGG
The DNA here is from genome assembly GCA_004027455.1 of Hydrochoerus hydrochaeris. Lineage (NCBI taxonomy): Eukaryota > Metazoa > Chordata > Mammalia > Rodentia > Hydrochaeridae > Hydrochoerus > Hydrochoerus hydrochaeris. The sequence goes on along the minus strand of PVLA01000154.1, from coordinate 33,382 downwards.
AGGAGGATAGCTGGATTGAATGGGGCTTCCAATCCTAGTCTTCTGAGAATTCTCCATATGGATTTCCATGTACTGGCTTGACTTTGCCTTGTTATGTTCCAGTTATTTCTTTCTGCTTTTCCTCTTATTTAATTGCTTATCCTACCTGGTGGTTTCTTTCTGTTGTTGTTTTAGGGATTGTGGTCATTTTTATCTCTGTTTAGTATGTCTTTCAGTACTCTTTCTAGGGTTGGTTTGGTGGACATGAATTTCTTCAGTTGTTCTTTGTCATGGAAGTATCTTGTTTCTCCATTCAATTTGAATGAAAGTTTTGCTGGGTACATCAGGCTGGGTTGAAGGTTGTTTTCTTTCAGGGCTTGAAATACCTCACTGCAAGCTCTTCTTGACTTGAGGGTTTGTGCTGAAAAGTCTGCCGTGATTCTAACGGGCTTTCCTTGATAGGTGAGTTGTGTCTTTTCTCTGGCAGCTTTTAATATTCTGTTTTTATGCTGTATGTCTCAGATCTTAATTATTATGTGTCTGGATGTGGATTTATGTTGATTGTGATTGTTTGGTGTTCTCACTTATCTGCATATCAGATTCTTTCCCCATGTTTGGGAAATTTTCTGCTATTATTTCTGTAAATACTTTACTTATGTCATTTGCCTGGACTCCTGTATCTTCGCTAATGCCCATTATTCTTATATTGTTGCTCTTGGCATCATCATGAAGCTTCTGGATTGTCATTTCATGCTGCTTTGCTATTTTTAAAACTTCTATCCTTTCCTGATCACTAACTGTGATCCTGTCAAGGTCTGAAATTCTATCCTCAGCTTCCTTTAGGCAGTTTTGCATGCTTTCAATAGAATTTTTTGTTTCTTGGATGTCTCTTTGAGTTTGTTTCATGAATTCTGCTTGTTTTCTATATTGTTCATTCAAAGTTTCCCATGCTCATGTACTTTTTTCTCTATTTCTTCTTTAGCTGCATTCAACAACTCCTTTACTAAAGTTGTTGTTTCTATCTTTACATGGGAGACTACTTCTAATTTGATTTCCTCTATAGCCTGATGCAGTTGTTTTTTTATTTCACTCACTATCTTTTCAGAGATTTCTGGTGTGTTAATTTTGGGGTCCTCTATTTCAATGTCTCCTATACTTGCTTTTGGTGAACTATATGTTTGAGACTGCATTTTGCTTTTTCGTTTTGTCATTTTCACTCTGCCTGGTGTTTTCTATGTGTAGGAGGGGATCACACACACTATTTTCAGATACAACAAAGTCATATGGTTAATTGTAGGGGGTTTTACTACTGGCCCTATTTATCCCCTGTACACCTCTGTTTTAGGGGTATACTCACCACACTGATACAGTCAATCCAGTGTAGTCCAAAGTTCACCACCTGGGAGCAAAATTCCAAATTTTCTCACACTAACTGAATCCGGCTGAGATCTTCTGATGTTCCAGGTGGGAGGGTGGGCCCAGCTGAAGCGGTCCAGGGCAGTTTTCAGTCTTGGCCAGGCCTCCTCGATGTTCCTGGTGGCAGAGCAGACCCACAGGGGAGGTTCCGGGCAGCCTATGCCTGATGCAGGCTTTCTGCTGCGTTCCTGGTGGCAGGGCAGGCCCTTGGTGGAGGTTTCCAGCAGCTTACCCCTGATGCAGGCTTCCACTAAGTTCCCGGTGGCAGGGTGGGCCCTCGGCGGTGGTTCCAAGCAGCTTACCCCTGATGCAGACTTCGGCTAAGTTCCAACAAGGCTTTTTATCTGGAGTAATTTATGCAGCAAAGTCACAATGTCAGTAAAATGTGGGTCAAATTGCCATTGACCTATAAGATTACAAGTATAGAGCTGGGAATTTAGCTCAGCTGCACAGCACCTGCCTATCAAACTCATGGTCCAGAGTTTGATTCCCAATACAAAAGAAAAAAGATTCCAAGTATAACTTCTTAGCTAATATTAATCCAATAGGGAAGGGGGTCATGTAGCAAGAGTACATGGAAAAAACAAAGACACAAAGACATATAATCCAATAGGGAAGAGATGGGTGTGGATGCTCTGGTCACCCAACTAGAAAACTGATGTCTGCTTGAACTTCCTGGGTCAGGTGCTGCTAATTATAGTATAATGCGAAGTTACTGTTTAACCCTTAGGGATCCATGGAGGCCTGGGCATTACATCTTTCTCTTCAGGCCTGGCCTTCTTCAAATGCACCTCCAGTCACAATTGTGATGTCTTTCTTATTTTTGTTGACTTCTTTGACAGCCTAGTACCTTTGTGACTATATGAATTTGTATCTAACTTAGCTGCTTATAATAACCTCATACATAATCTCTTCTAGAAACTCCAGTTGCTTCTCTGGAAGAAACTTTAGTAATAATGCTCTCCATTTCATTGGCCTTTGCCTTGTATAGCTCATTTCTACCAACACTATTACATTTGAGCCTCACACAGCTAATGAAAGGACAAAACTAAGACACAGATGGGTGCCATTCTACTTCTAAGGTGGGTTATTTTTCTACCATTAACTTTACAATATTTGTTCTACCATTAACTTTACAATATTTGCCTTGTCAAAATAGCCACTCTATAATTAATGCAATTTTAAAAGTTTATAATAAACTGACACAGCTTAGAAAGGTAGTTTTTCTCTCTCTCATTACAAAAAATGTTTGTCTGGCAAGGTATGTTCTGTATTAGTTTCCTATTTGTCATTTTAAAATCTAATGATATGTTTTATGCATATGATTTTTATATCTGTGAAACATACAGAGAATAGTTTTCTCAACTGTAAAATAACTTGCCAAATATTGTCAGATGCACTTTAATATTTTGTGGGTTTTTTTAAAGTTAGTGATTCATTCTGTAAAACATTTCTTAGGTGTAAATGAGGCAACTTTAAGTGACACATTATTCTTCCAATTATATCTGTTATTATTTAGTTTGTGTGGATATTTTGCCACTAATACAATCTTGTAACTACAAAGTAGTTTCTTTGAACCACAAAATCATAGTTTTCTTACTTGGTAAATTCAACCTATACCATAAAATAAGTTGAAAAAGAACCTTAATGTCCTGCTTGCCATCTCTTAAGGTCTAAATTCCTTTTTCTCTTTTATCTGCTCTTTACCTCTTTCCTGCAGTGAACTATAACCAAATTTGTCTCTAAAGTTAAAGTACCTGCATCTTCAAAAGACAGAATTGCTTCTTCTTGTACTAGAAATTAATGCTCCTAGCTTAGCCTTGAGCAAAAATATTTTAATGCTTTAGCATTTCAAGTGATAATATCTCTTTGTTCTATCATCAATCCTTACCCCTACCTTACTACAGACAGGTTTGCTCCTGAGTTACCCCAGTAGGATATTATTGAATCTCTCCTCAGTATTTTCCTGTCATTTTGTCATTCTTCTGATGAATGGTATTATTACAGCAATTTATTAACTCTTTATAGGTCACTGAGTTGCAATGAAAATTGAATTCTTGAAGTCATCCTCCAATCTTTCTTAAAGTTTCTAGATAAACCAGGTAGAGTGAGTTTCTCTATCAATGTATTTCATAAAACATATTTTTAATATAACCCACTTATAGTTTTTTCAGGTATACCCTCACATAATGCTTTTTTCAAATCACCTTGATGGCACTTACTGCATTACATTTTGATTTATTTATATGACTATTTCCCTCTGCTTTTATTTACAGAGTATAGAAAATGTTCTGGCACATCATAATCACTCAGTACTCAATATGTTGAATAACCAACCAACCAACCAACCAACACTAATTCAAATTTTAAATTAAATCCACTCTAAATTTTAACTGAAACATGAAGATACTTACATTTCCTGATAACTTTGAAAACAAAATGACATCTTTGGATTTTTGCAATTAAACTGTACTCTTTTTAAAGCAATGTGAATAAAAAGGTCTAATTTTTAGATCATTAGTTTAAATAAAATAATATATTCTGGGTAGTAAAATGGAGCTATAAGTATGATCTCACCTATAAATTGCCAGAAATAAAGTATAGTTATAAAAGATTGCTGGATCAACATATCAGCACCAATATGTTATTGCCAGCTTATGCTCAAGAAGCAAAATAGTTTTTAAAAATCCCAGCTAGTAAGGTGAATACAATTTTTCTTACACTAACTTCAAAATATATTTCTCAAATTTCCCATTGAAAATATCAAAGTATGCCACTAAATTGTGTTTGGCAATAAACTGGGCAAATGAAATCCTATTAAGCAAAACTGTCACATCAATTTTCAGAGTTCCTCACCTTTTCTTAAAGTTCACAGGTGTTCAAAATAAATCCACATCAGATTTGGGGTAGAAAAGCAGAGGCTTAGAATATCTTATTTTACCAAATGCAAGGATTTATCTAAAGATTAATAGGATACATCAAAAATATACTAAAGCCACAACTAGAGAGAAAAATTAGACTACTGGTTGCTTGGAGTGGATGGAGCAATTTAAAATAAAATACTAGAAAGGAATTTTTTTATTGTGTTGAAACCATTCTATTATTTTTGGTGGTTGTTACACAATTATACATATTAGCCAAAACTTGTAGATATATATCCTAAAATGTTACTGTAGTTAAGTCATACCACAATTTTAAAAACAGGATACTGAAACTACATTGATGGAGTCCTCACTGGCTAAACTTGGAATAATGCTTAACATTAAAAAGAGTGATCACCAACAAAACAAAACAAAAACAAAAACCCCTGTAATGAACTATTAAAAACAAGTTTGTTGTAATGGCCGAAAACTAGGAACAACCAAAATGCCCTTCATAGTGAAGAATTAGATAAGCAGCGGTACATCTGCACTGGGAAACATTACCCAGCAGTAAAGAGGAATAAATTGTTCCTACACTACTGTGTGCCTGAAGCTCAGGGAACGAGAACACTGTCATAAAAGGTCATACACTATGATTCCTCTACACCGTAGCCTCAAAATGACAAAATTCTAGTGTTAGATTACAGGTTAATGGTGGACAAGTGTCAGGAAAAGATGGGCATAATTGGAGTGGATATAACTTTAAAGGGTAGGGTGAGGTAAATACTTGTGGTAATGAAAGAGTTCTGTATCATGAATATAGTTGTATTTACATGAATCTACACACATAATAAAGTGACCTAGAAACATGAATGTAGATTCTACCAGTGTCAGTGTCCCGGTTTTAATATTTAATTATAATTACCTGAAGAAACTGGAGGAAAACTGAGTGAGAAGAATTCACAGGACTTTTGTATATTATATTCCCAGCTTCATGAGAGTTTATAATAATTTAAAAATTATTACAAATTTTAAAATGATATTAATGAGCCCAGAAGATTCATGCACACTTGTCATTCCAGCACTCTGAGAAGCTGAGGCAAGAGGATCAAAAGTTTGAACCCACCCCAGGTAACTTAGTGACTGTGAGACCTGTCTCAAAATAAAAGATAAAAAGAGTTGTGGATGTAGTTCATTGTGAAGGTCCTGGGTTCAACCCCTAGTACTAAAAATTAAATAAAAAAGATATAAATGAATAATAATATATTAAAGAAAAAGAATCTCTGGAACTGTGCAATAGTACATACCTAGAATCCCAGAACTCAGAAGGCTGAGGCAGGTGGATCACACTTTCCAGACCAGTCTGATTACAAAGTGAGACCTTATGATATTAAAAAAAAAAAAAAAAGAACTGGAAAGAAAATGCGTAATACTCTCAAGTGAAGAAAACGGGGCTGTTTTTAAGCTTGCCCAACTTTATTATTTTTTATGTCATTTTTTATTTAAAATCTATATATAACAAAAAATTTTATGTTAGTGTACAATTATGTGAATTAACCAAATGCATACAACTATGTAACCACCACCAAAATTAAGGTGCAAAATAATTTCACCATTGCCAGAATTATCTCATGTTTTCCTTTATAATTGATACATTCCCTGCCCCCCAGAACTACAGATCTGTTTTGTGTTCCTATAATTTTGCCTTTTTCAGAGTGTCATATTTTAGATGGTATCCTACATATGTTCCTCCAAACTAGCTTGTTTCATACAGCAAAATGCATTTATGTTTAGACCACATAGTTTTACATATCTATAGTACTTTACTTATTGAGTAATATTTTGCTTTATTGATATGACTCATTTTGTATCAATTTACCCTTCAAAAGATATCTGGGTAGTTTGAGATTTGGGCAATTATTAATAAAACCACTATAAGACTATCTATTCAGATTTTCTTTGAATTTCAGTTTACACTGGGAGAAATGGAAAAGTAAGGGAGGATTAAAAATAGCACAGGGTTGATGGACTCTGTTACTTCGTTATCACCAAGTAACATTTTCCTTGTTAGCTAGGTAAAATGGCATGGTCTTTGTTATGGACTGAATTATTTCCTTACAACAGTCATATACTGAGGCTCTAACCCGCACCATCTCAGGATGTGACCATATTTGGATAAACACCCTTTATAGGGTTGACTGGTTAGAATGAGAGTTGTGATAGGTATTAATTCAACCTGCATGATGCTTTTATAAGAAGAGAAAATTTGGGCCAGGGACGTAGCTCAGCAGCATAAGTACCTGCCTGGCAAGTGCAAGGTTGAGAGTACAATCCCCGGTAACAGAGAGGGAGAGAGAGAGAGAGAGAATGAACTTTGGACACTCAGAGAAACATCAGAATCTGCCTGTCAGAGAACAGAGATAGAGGACCATCTGAAAGTCAAGAAGAGAGACTTTAGAAGAAACTGCACCTGTTGACATCTTAATCTTGCAATTCTAGTCCCAAGCTGAGAAAATAAATTTTGCCATTTAAGCCACCCAGCCTGCATTGTTTGTTTGTTTGTTTGTTTGTTTGTTTTGTTATGGCAGCCATAGTCACACACATAGTCAACAGTCTTTCACTAGGCTTTACCAAGTAACTACACAACTTTTCCATTGTGGTGCTCTAAATCGAGAGGATTGTTATACCCACCCTAATTCTTTTAAATGTAACTGTATTTTCCCCTACACTCCAATGACAAACACTAAAACAGCCCTCAGATAATATTGACTGCTAAGAAAGGCCATTTAGGCATGCCTAATATCCCCACCCTTATATGAAAAAAAATTTCAGGGTTCTCTCCTGCAATCATCAGATGATGACTCTGACTGATGAAACAAAACAGGAGTGCATGCAAAGAATATTCAGAAATCTCAAAATTGCTGGGAAGGCTAGAAAAATCATACTTCAGGCTAAGCTTTCAGGAATAAAGGCCAAAACCTCTCAACAGACTTGGCCTGATTTTTTAAAATCTGGCATTGTTTTTGCTTTCCCACTGAGTATGAAAGGAAACTTGGCAACTTCCATCCCCTTAATGCCACTTATGTACCAGGAACTCTGCCTTGGACTCGCTGGGAAGCTGCCCTACAATTGCCAAGACTGAATGTTGAATGCTTCTTCTGTCTCATGCCCCAGCCAAAAGGGGAGCTCCCCTTAAGGCCAGTTCCCTCTATTCACTTCTCACAGATGTAGCATAGACCCAGCACTTTCATTTTATCTGCTGCGAAGTTTGGAAGTGGAAGGTGTGACCCAATGAAGAAGCAGGACCCATTGTGTGAGAATTTACCCAAATTTCAAAGATGACAGTTAACCTTTAAACTACATTATTAGAGACCAAAGTCAGACTTGCTGCTATGACTTATTAGCCTCCATTTTCATTTCAACACTTAGCTTTTTAAAAGATGGCTTATTTTATCTCATTTGTTACTATTTTAATTGCATATACTTATGGAGTATGGTGTGATAATTATATATATATATATATATATATATATATATATACAAAATGTATTATGAAATCAGAGGAGTTAGTATATCCAACTCCTTCATTCTTTTGTTAAATTTTTAACACATAATAAATGCACATATTTAGAGTTACAGTGTCATTTCAATACATGTGTACAATGTGTACTGACCAGTAACTAATATTTTCATGTGCTTATTATTACGTTGTACATGGAGACTTTAAGATCATCTGTTCTGGTTATTCATAAAATAAATACCAGGTTATTGTGAGCAATAATTTCCCCAATATGCTGCAGAACACACAAATTCATTCCTTCTAACTGTTCAACACTAAACTTTGTACTTTTTCCTAAAATCTTAACTCCCTTAATTTTAGGAGAAATCCTTACTTCAACATCTAGAAAGATACTCATTGATCAAAACAATTAACTTGACCTCTCTCTCAACAGAATTTAAAAAAAGGTTTAAGATAGAAACTTATGTTCTTTTTGGTAGCCATTTCTAGATCTGTCTGTAGCATTCAGTAATTAATCATTTGTTTGACGTCAATGAGGTGCAAAAAATAGCTAGTAAAGGAAGCATGTTGTTAATCTTTAGGAAAATATTATAGATCTTAAATTGAAAATTATTCATCATACTTACATAATTTGTTTTGTTTTTGCTGCCATTAATAGAATGATAGGATGTGTTTTAACAATCAGAAAAATACTAAATTAAATGTGTCACTGTAGAAGATACTTTTAGAATTGAAAACCAGACAGGATACTATTTGTGGAAAATATCTAGTTCAGAGTCATCTTTCAATATGTTGTTCTTATAACCATCTTTGATCCCTTCAAAAGGTGCTGATAACAATTTTGAGACCCTGGTGTCATATATTTTCTTTAAACTTCAGCAAATTATCATTTGCTTCCGTGCCTACCACACATTTACATGGCCAACCCCAATTTATCACCCCTCAAAAGAGTTTTACTTCTAAATTGTCAATATCTCAAAAGCTTCCTATCTGAATATGTCATTTTCCTTTTTTCTATTCTGTTTACTGAGCCTATTTTTTCTATTCTACTTACTTTTTTCTATTCTACTTACTGAGCCTGTTTCTCCATCAGGTGATTTCCATGCCCTATATATCTTCTTATTCTTCTATTACGTCACTCTTTTCTAACTTCAGGATACCATGGAACTCAGAAAGAATTTCATAATCACATTGCAAGTCTCCATTATTAGGTAACTCACTTTTCTCAGCCTCCACACCAGGTCTGCCACAATTTGATGCAAAAAATCATATAATCATGCTAATGAGAGTGTGTGTATACTTTATTTTCACATGTCTACCCAGCTTCCTGTAATGTCACTTTTCATTAGAAGAAACCTGCATTAATTTTTCTATCACTGTGTCATACATAATCCCACCATTTAGCATCTTAAACAACACATATTTTATTTCATGGCTTCCTTGGATCAGGAATCAAAGTAAGGCTTAGCTGACCCTTCTGGTCCAAGTTTTCTCAAAGAGAATTCAATGAACAGGTTGACCAAAGCTGGAGTGTCATCTATAGGCTTGACTGGGGAAAAACTGACATCCACAACATGTGATTGTGGACAGATTTTTGGTTCCTCAATAATTGTAAGTCTGACAGCTTTCTGCTTCCTTTTGTAATAGGTTATTGGTCAGAAGCTACTGTCAGTTCCTTGCCCAATGTGGCAACTTGCTTTTACAAAGCCAGCAAAAAAGAATCAGCTAGCAAGACAGTAGTGACTATCTTACTCAATATATTCCCATCACCTTTGTCACACTTTACTGGCTAGAAGACAGTTACTGGCCACATTACACTCAAGGAGAAAAGATTACACAGGGACTGAGCACCAAGAGGCATAAATCTTTGGAGCCATCTTTAGAATCTGCCTTCACAAGGAACCTCACAATATCTTCAATATTTTAATAATTTATACAATATATTTTCATAAAATGTACAAAAGTAAGATATTTTAATTATAGGTGGTTAAGGCCATTGTATTGGCATTCTAGGAAAAAGATAATCAATTTAAGATAATCAACTTAAAAAGAGGAAAGATTGGGCTGGGGATTTAGCTCAGTGGTTTAAACGCCTGCCTGTCAAACACGAGGTCATGAGTTTGATCCCTGGTACAAAACAAAACAAAACAACCTCATCACTATGAAAAAGAGGAAAGATTTATTTTGCCTCATGGTTTCAGTGCACAGTCCCTTGGTCCTATTGCTTTGGCCCTAAGGCAGCATAGAACATTATTTGGGGAGCCCATGGCTGAGGAGGCATTACACATGGCAGTTAAGAAAAAGCGACTGGGAGGGACCAGGGTCTCGATCTTCCCTTCAAAGCCACACCCCCAATGACCTAACTTTATCTTTCTTGATTTTATCTCCTAAAGGCTCTACTACCTCCCAATAACAAGATGTGGGAAACCATGCATTAAATACATGGTCCTATAGGGAGCATTCAAGATCCAAACTACAACAACTACTCTTTCTCTCTACTTCTATTTTTCTACTTCTTCCTCCTTTGTTGATATTTGAGTGTTCTCAGAAATTTCATAACACAATAAAGAGAAATTGAGTAAGAGATACATTTTTTATGAATTTAGTGCAATATATCAAGTGGTTTATGTAGCTAAATCGTTTCTAGTTACATTAGTAAAAAAATAATTTCCAGCCATTTACCAATTGCTTTCTATGCTGACTTGACCAGCTTATGAAACAAAGCAGAGGTCCTGTTTTCTTTCGACATGAATGTGTCCTTAGAGTTTCAGCACTGGTGTGATTTAGGGATGAGACTCATTTGAAGATACGGAGTTAGAAGGCTGTCTGAAGAATGCTCTTTCAGTCATTGTAGTGATGATTGATTGATTGTGTCAACTTGAGAAGTTTAAAAGCTTAACAAAATTGGCTCAGGGGTTCTATACTCTAGGGTGTAGAGGACCCACCCTATAGTGGCTCATCGCATTGACAGTATAGAAGAGAAATAGAGGACAGAAAGGCTTCCATTCATCAGAGGAGCTCCAGACTTTGCCTTCAGTTTGGATGTTGTCTCCTGTCTTCTAGCACAGGCTCTTTGGTTTTGGACTTGTATCCTTCAGCCTTTTGTGGTAGACTCAGCCTTCCATCACAGACCCATTGGCCTCCTGATACAGACTTGCACAGAACACTGCAGTGAATTCCAGACCTTGGACTGAAACTTTCAGTCTCCACTGTGCAGACACCCTCTGCACGCTTCCTCATCTAACTCTGTGGCTGACAATCACAAGCCAGTCTTAGTTTCTTAGATATTTGTATATTTTGTGTTATATCTGTACCTCTAGTAAATCCCTGGCTGATACAATCATTAAATGAAAACAAGTAGAAGTGGAGGATTCAGTTGTTATCAATACACAGTCAAAACAACTTCTGTCTTGTCAAGAATATATCCCATAATGCATCATGCTCAATTATTAGCACACCATGATTGTTTCTCCTTTTCATGGCCAATTTGTGATACAGAACTGTCTTTGAGCAAAATTGTGTGTATTATATAGCCTAACATATTAGAAGCTACTTTAGTGTGAAATTTTTAGCAACAATGTATAAAACTGAAAGAACTTTTAAAACTATCAATAGTTTTTATAAATTATTATATTATATATGTATATAATATACTATATTATATCTATTTATTTATCTGTTTATCTGTATATGTGTTTTTGTCCATGGTTCTTACACTAACCCATAATACTTTCCCGAGGGTAGTTTATAAACATTAAAAATTCTTGAGTCTTCTCTAATTTTCATCCTGGAGCTGAGCTTAAAGAAATACTCTGACTTGTTTTTGCCTGATAGTGCTAATAAGGAAAGGTCTTCATTTCAGAAGGAGTTCTGTCCCATACCCATGAAGAAAGAATGCTACATAAATAGAAGAAGAGAAATCTAGACAGGAAAGATTCCTCCAGCTGCCTATTTATCATTATCAGCTCAGTCTTTTTTATTGTTCAATTGCTTTTTAGCGAGGTTGCCCATGCTGACATTATGCCTATGCAATGGAGTTTCTATGAACTCGCCAAGTGATAGTCTGGAGAGCTTCCCATCCACTAAATATTGAGGTTCCTGTTACAGGGTGAGTACAGAAAGACCATGAAAGCTCTGGGCCCTTTTCCACACAAGTTATCCTCTACCTCTCTTTATCTGAATCTTTTGTAATAAAGTGGGAAATGTATTTCTCTGGTTTCTGTGAGTTGCTCAAGTGATGGGAATTCACTTTATAACTGGATAGTCAGAAGACCAAGTAAAACAAATTATGGATTTCAATATTTAAAATCAGGGGTGAAGAATGCTGTAGACTGAGCTTTTGACTTGTAGGAATGTACTAATATCTCAAGGTTATTGTGTCAAAATTGAATTGGAGGATATCAGTTGGTGGCTGTTGTTCAATTGCTGGTGGGGAAAAATCTCCACACCTTTTAGGGACACAAAATTTTTCTGTATTGATTATGGTGAAAAAAATTTTTTAAATTTGTTTTTCCTATGCAACTTTGATTATTCATACCACAGAAAAAAGTAAGTCATTTTTTTGTTCTCTATTACATGTTATAGGAAGAGGCAATTATCAAGTATGTAGTCAAAAGTATTTTAAATTTTATTAATATGAGGTTGTTGATAAAATATTGTTGTATTATTCTGAAGTTTTAAAATACTTATAGTATTTAGCTTTTTTTGCAATATGGGCATTAAATCCACTGAGTGGTAATTTACATTTCCAGATCTTGATTTTTTTTTTTTACCATAAGATTTTGCTAAATTGTCCATTCTGAATTCAAACTTGCTATCCTCCTGTGTAGCTGAGATTACAATAGTGCCATTTTCCTGTAATCTTAATTACACAGGAGGACAGGAATCTTGAATCCAGATTAGCTTTTAAAATATATTTAAAAATCACTTTTCCCTTTAAACAAATATTTTATTTAGTATTTTTTCTTCTTTCTTTTTTCCTTCCTTTCCTTTCTTCCTTCCTTCATCCTTTCTTTCTTTCTTTCCATGCAGTGCTGGAAATTAATCCTAGGGCTTTGTTCCTGCTAGGAAAGTGCTCTGCAACCAAGCTATAAGTAAGCCTCTTTGCTTTAAATTGTCCAATTTATGTAAGCTTCATGGCCCTGCCAAACCCTATCTCTGTCTGCCATCACTGGCCTGGAGTAAGCAGCTTCCTAAATAATCTTCTACATTGACTCCTCTCTATTCAAACCCATGCAACCCTCTACTGCCTATCAGTTGTCTCAAGAAAGTGTTCTGGTTACATCACCTCTCTATTGAAAAATCTTTACTATCTCTCCATCATTAATGTTGTCCTACTAATCCCAATGTTTTCTTCATCAATACTTTTTTGCTGCTCATACTTCTGACATCTTAACAACTTTCCCACCACTTTCAGTACACTTGTAGCACTTTTATTCCATGCATTTTCTCATACTTTACCATTGTATATTGCATTTAAATCATTTATTTCATATTTGGAATCTCTTTATAAGTCCTAAGATCTTATAATCAAATATTACTTCTTTTCCATTATTGTAACCTCTTTAGCATACTCATGGAACAATCAATTTTATTAGTTATGAATAATTAAATAAATACTGTAGTTTTTGGTTTTTAATGCATAAAATGCTACCTCAATTGCTTTAATAAATATTTATTGAGGGCATAGTACATGCTAACACTTTTGTTCATTGTTGAGAATCTAGACATAACAAAACAATAGCACAAATTCATTTTTTGTGCATAGGGAGGTAACATTTTAGCAGGACAGACAAGCATCAATTCAAGAATCATACAAATGAGGCCTACATAGAAGAGATACATGGGCTTAAGAGAATGTATAATGTGTGTATCCAAGTGGTTAGGATGTTTATATGGGCATTTCCCATGAGGAATCAGAGATGAAATTTCATTTAAAAAAAAAAACCTGTAAAGAAAAAACTAAACTTATGTGATTTCATTTAACCATGTCCATATTGTTAACTTCCTTTAATGATTCATTTGTTTATAAAAGTGTTAAAAGATTAGAGCAAGAGTTTGTTCCTTGTTTCTGAAAATTGGCACATTTTCAGGGCTGCTTTCCGAAGGAAGACGTGAGCGAAACCGAGAAGCCCAAGCCTCATTCTTTTCTCTGGAAACAATAATCCCTTTATTTGAGTGGTTGCTGTTGATAGCTGAGTTTATCTTTCTTAGTCTGTAGTTCTGTTTCTCAGTCTAACAGCCCCTGGCCAGTGTGCCTCTGGATGCATGAATCATCCTGTCCAGCAGTCGGTACTGCTAGTAGTCCTTCTGCTGCTTAACTTTACCACATTTCAGTATGTTATGTACTGAATTCTGTTTTCCCAAAGAAGATAAGTTTAAATCATCATAGTTTACCAAACCTCAAATGGTGGCCTTATTTAGAGACAAGTTCTTTACAGAGGTAATCTAATAAAAACGAAATCGTTAGGAAAGGTCCTAATCTATGATGACTGGTGCTTTTTATAGAAAAAGAGAAATTTGAACACAGAGGAAGACATTCACAAAGCAAACACAATGTGAAGACACAGAAAGAATGCCTTCTGCACACAAAGAATGCCTGAGGCTGCCAGAGTTAAGAGAAAGTCACAGCCTTCAGAGGGAGCAAGGCTTCTGACACCTGGATCTCAGATATTTGTTCTCTAGAACTGTGACACAATGAATTTCTGTTGTCACTTAGTTTGTGACACTTGTTTTTGACAGTCCTAACAACCTCATGCACGGTATATTTCCAAAAATATTATATAAAACTAATGTCTCCAGGATTTTTAAACTAATGGTTTTTTCTCTAGAATTATTTATGTTTATGTCTAAAAGCAAATCTGGATATAGCACACAGTCTAAATAATATAGGATCATTAAGATAAGTAGCAGTAAGAAAAGGCTCTCTTCTGGATATGAACATTTCTTTTCTGGGACTGACTGTACTTCAGCAGGCCGGTTTGGCTGGAACTAGCTCTTCTCTGTGCTACCTCTGACAGAATTAATAAAGCATGCAGCAATTATACCCTTAGGGAAGAAACCAAAATGCTCTTTAACTCAGAATGAAGGAGGAATGTTCAAGAACAATGTGGTTTTGTTAAGTCTTTTAATGCTAAGGTTACTACCCATATTTACTTTAGGGACTGAAGAAAGCATTGTATGTCCTGGTTCAGTGCAAAAGACATTTCAAAATTCATCCAAATGGCTGCTCCCTGTGAAGTAATATATACAAAGTAAATGATTTCTGTTCCTTTCACAGTAGTTCAACAGTAGGGTGCTTTCCCCAACCGAGTTAAAAAGAAAAGGCATATATACCCACTGATTAAGAAAAGTTACTATGATTATTTCATTTACTTATGTAGAAATAAATTTTACAGGGTAAACACCACCCTTTCAGGAAATATTTTTCATCATTTAACGTGTTAGGCATTGGGAATACACCTAGCAAAAATAGGCACGCTCTCTCTTCTAGGGAATTGGCAGGTCACTAAGGGAAATAGTACGATCATGGCATATTGTAACCAATAAATATAAATGTGAAAAGTATAAAATTTCCACTGTTACCAGTGTACTAAGAAGTACATGCTACAGTTAGAGTCAGTAATGGAATTTAACTTGGCAAGTTACCTGATCAGGGAACTCTGTGGTAGAGGTTTGTACTTCCTTTTTGCTACCACCGAACACCTGAGCTCCCATCAAATGTTCAGAACATTTCATACATTTCAAGCCTTGGTGAGAGGCTGAAAATATCTCCAGTTATAGTGCTGAAAGTTATAGTACTTCCTTTTCCAGCTGCCCTTGTAACTGGAAGCCAACTTTCCAACATTTTCACTCCCATTTCCGCTCAAGCTGTCACTCTCCTGTCACTGATGTGGAAGTGTAGAGAGCCAAACTCTAGTAAATAGTATTTAATGCCTGTGGTGGATATTTCTCTTCTAGACCAGTTTTGTGAGAGTGGGTACTAATGGTTGGTTCTCCTGTATATACAATCATTCCATTTGTGATTTACAAATATCCTTTAAGTAGGTCTGTTTGTTTGTTTAGATGAGAAAAAGAATCTGTTGTTGATAGATGAAACTGAATCAGTGTTTAAGAGGTATGAGTTATCTAGTACAGGTTGATAGTTTGAATATTAAAAAGTGAAGAGGAGAGTGAAGCCTTGCATGACAAACTAGATGGCAGTGCTATTCACTGAGCTAGAACAGTTTTAGGAGTATTTTAGGCAGGTGTGGAAATCATGACTTTCATTAAGGATGTAAAATTTTAATGACTTAAAAGATAGGAGTTGTCAAGTGGGTAAAGTCTATCTGTCTGTAACTTACAAGAGAAATCCAGGCCAGATATATAAATATGGAAATCATTTCTATATACACAGTAATCAAAATTGAGATGAGCTCAAAAGTAAGAGAATATAAAGCAAGAGAAGGTCTAGAGCTAAGGTTCAATGGCGCCCACCATACAAAAAGGTAGAGAAGGATAAGTCTGCTAAGGAGTCAGTAAAAGAGGAGCTAGAAGGATATGAAGAATCAAATGAGACTTTCTCTCATAGTTTAGCTCTTAAATGTTCCTCAGGATTGTGTTAAAGGTCTGGTCTCTAGAAGGCACCATTGAGAGGTGATGAAATATTTGAAAGGTGGTATCCAGTGGGAGGTCTTTAGGACACTGGGAATATTCCCTTGAAGAGGATTGTGGGACTCTGTCCCCTTTCTCTTTCCCCTACTTTCTGACTATGAAATGAATAACTTTGGTCTTAAAGGTGCTCCCACCATTTATGCTGTCTCACAAGAGGCCTAAAAGCAAAGGATTCACTTGATCGTCAGAATCCCTGAAACTATGAGCCAAAATAAATCTTTCCTCTATAAATTTATTATATCAAGTTTTTTTGTTATAAATGATAGCTCATCAAAACATTATCTAGTTACCAAAAGAAGGGAAGGTATAATACTGAGCATGAACAAGGTCTCATTAATTGTTCTGATTGCTCTTGAGATTCCTTTGTATAATAACATTGAAGAAACATCTGAAGAATTCAACTTCATGGAAGTAATTGATGATTTTAGGAAGATCTGGATCTGTGGAGTGGGTAATTAAGCCAAGGAAATGAAACAGCAAATGTGAATAACCTAGGCATTTAGCTATGAAGGAGAGGCATGAGGTAAGAATTTAGTTGAATTAAAGATATAGGTTTAATGGAGTTTTATGTTTGTTCATTAGATAAACAAGGAGCAAATGTGAATAACCTAGGCATTTAGCTATGAAGGAGAGGTGTGAGATAAGAATTTTAGTTGAATTTGAGATATACGTTTAATGGAGTTTTGTGTTTGTTCATTAGATAAACAAGGAGAGACTTAAACTCTTGTCCAAGTCACAAGAAAAGATGCTGAATATTCAAGATAGGGAAATATTAATGGATATTGACAAGTCCTTGAGACAGAGGACAGGATCTATAGCTCAGGGAAGAAGGAACTAGCTTTTGGTAGCAAGAAAGGAGGAAAAAGAAGGTAGAAGTGGGGAACAGATAGGAAGTTGAATAAAATAAGGGAGGTTTGGAAAGAATGAGTGGAACTAAACCAATCACCACACATATGTGATTACCCATGTTTAGGAGTACTGTGATAATACCACGCTGACAAATGTCCCTTGAAAGATGCAAATTTATTTGCATTGTTTATGTAATTATTAATGGGAAAGTTGGTGAAATTTATCTAATATTTGCAGGTTACTTAATAGATTATATAAAAAATGATTCCTTCATTTCAGTCCTTGTATTATAATAGACACATAAGATGCTAATATTAGATGTAGTTGGCTAAATGGTATTGTGATGATCTTTTTTTCTGGTATTGGGGTCTGAATCCAGAGCAAATATGATGATTAATTTCATGTGTCAACAAGACTGACTTCAAGGATGCCCAGAGAGCCAGTAAAGTATTATTCCTGAGTGTCTGTAGGGTGTTTCCAGAAGAGATGAGTATTTGCATTGGTAGGTTCAATAAAAATTTGCTCTTAACCACTTGGATGAAAGTTTCCTTCAACTTGTTTGAGCACCAAAAGGCAAAAAAGTTGAAGGAAATGAAAGTTTTCTTTTTATGGTAGAGTTAGAATACACATCTTTTTGTGCCCTCAAAAGAATCAGCATTTTTTAAAAAGAAGCACTATCATTTTATTGTTGTCCAAGATCTGTGACAGTTCCATGTCCCAGTTAAAGAAAGTTTGGAGCTTTATTGGCTCTATTAAAAAAAAAAAAGATAAGGGGAGTGGATATGAACTTTCAGAAGTGAAAGACTATCTTAATGATTAGAAAAACCAAACCACTTCCTGGAAAGCTCCCCATTTGTTTAAGCATTCCTGTAAAAATCTGGAACAATATATAGGAATGCAAATAAGTTACTTTTTATCTCTTAAAAAGTTTAAAGGTTGCTGAAGATACCTAGTCTAGGCTTGTGGTCGGGTGCCTCCAAACAAATGAGTTTTCCTTTTCAACTTCCTTGGCTCCAGCTGTTATGAGGTATTGTAGACAGGGGTTGTAAAGAGAATAATTAAGATCAGGACATGGAATTTATATTATTTTATGATAGTTACCCAGAGTTAACACAAGAAACTGCAGGAAATCTGCCCACAACACCAAAGACAAAGAATATTTAACCAAGTGCCTGAATCCCACAGCAATGTCCTGCATGAGTGCAGATGAAGACCAAGAGTGCATGACAATGCCTCCCACGAGTCCAGCTGGAGATCTAGAGCCCATTAGAAGCACTCGTGCCAGTCTCTTTTATGGATCTGTGCTGGGAAGACCCAAAGGTAGCGGTATAAGCTAGAAAGTCTACGCCAGCAGGGTGAAGTGGCTGTGTTGGTAGGTTGAGGGTTCTGTCCTGGAGCCGAGAAGTCACACTCACAACAAAGACCAGGGCTGATCTGAAAAGTACCTCAGCCATCTTCAGTGACACAGAGGCCTCGAGCTCCTCTGACAAAAAGCACAGTTGAGTACATGCCAGGAAGTCAGCGTGATGAGTTCATCCTGGAGATTAAGCAACACACATCTTCCCCACCAGAGCCAGGAAGCAATGCTCGATGTAAGGACCAAAGCTTCTCCAGGAGAACCAATGGCTCAAACAGCAACATGTAGGAGAACCCGCCAATGCCTCAACGCCTCCCTTCTCCTTTATTTATGCTGGCAACTTTCCTCAGGTGAAACCTCTACGCTCAGCACCATAGTGATTTAATTCCACTGGCGTTAAGTTGACCAACAGTTTTTAATCTATAACATGAGGTAAGAGGCTGTTCATTCCTTTAAACTCAAATTAAATTACAACCTGACTCTCCAGCTTGCTGACAGAAGATCATGGGATTTTTTGGTCTTCATGATCTCATGAGCCAGTCATGTATATGGGATATGTTAAGTGCTACAAGTATAGAGAAATTCTATCTTACTTTGCAACTTTTCTGTAAGCCTAAAATAATTTTAAAAGTTAAAAAAAGTGACTTTTAAGACTTTTTTAATGAAATCTTTCATATTCAGAAATATACTCCTTTTTTACTACACAGGTATAAGACTGCGTAACCTATTAAAGGGAAAGAAAGACTGAAGTAATGGAATTAGCACTGTTGTGTATAATAAAGCAAAGAATTGACTCTTCTATTCAAATGATAGTATGTTAGCTTATGCACACAAATTCAGAAAAGTTTTCTTTTTCATCCCTCCAGTGAGACTAAACAGAGATTAAACAGAACTTTTTGTGAGACTGAACATTTGTTCTTTAGTGGAGAGTACTATTTATGTACCTGTTCACACTTGCTTGTATGTTCACATGTCAACACCTCAACAGAAGATTCTAGATTCCAGAACTGTGAAAGAATGAATGTCTGCTGTTTTAAACCACTATATTTGTGATAGTTCTTCAGGAAACCCTAGAAAACATTCGAAGGTTGCAGGAATTAGGATATGGACATTTCTGTGTGTTGGGGGGAGGTGGGAGTTATTCAGCCTGTCGCATCTCTTCTAATTTCTAAAGGCTGGGTATACATGCACGTCATACAGGGTGATGTCTTTATCCTGTAGGCGAACCTTTTTAAGACCGAGTGCCAAGCTACAACCCAAAATCCACTCATTTATCACAAAGTTCCAATGCTGCAATTAAACCTGAATATTGAGATTTCATTTTAAAAGAAAGACACAATAACATGGATGCCACAGGTTCATCACCACTGTCCTAGATTGCTTATCAGAATTGATGAGAGAAACTAGCAATCAAAAATAAAAGAGTAATGTTGTGAAATAAGCAATTCACAAGTAAGATAAGATGACTCATATTATGCTAGTGGGGGAATAATTTTGATCTGAGATAAAAATGAATATAAAAAAGGACATTGAAATGGATCCAAACTCCCACATAAAGGAGACAGGAAAATGTTCTGCCCTCACTCTGGAAACAACTAGAAAATCCTACTCTGAGTAAAATTATTAGTGCGTTTACTTGCAGATGGTGTATATTCTGATGTTTGATCGCTTGTATTTATGCTATCTACTAAACCACTTTTTGTCTTTTCTTTCTTACCTATCATGTAAATCTTCCTCTTACCTTTTCTTTATAATTAATAGTTTAAAACAACAGAAATTTGTTCTCTTACAGTTCTGAAGGTTATGAAGTTCAAAATCACCAAGTTTTCATTCTCTCCTTCCAATTCTAACTGCTGACATTCCTTGGCTTGTGGTTGCATGGCTTCTTTGTTGCCATTATTTGTCATCATTCTTCTGTGTGTAATCGTTCTCTACCTCTGTTACAAAGACTTTTTCTGATGGCTCTAAGAGTTCACCTGAATAACAAATGATAATCTTCTCAATCTAAGGATTCTTTTTTTTTAATTTTATTTAAAGAGAAAAAAAAAGCAAAATAGAAAAAGGGGTAGAAACAATACAGAATCTCAGGGAAAAAAAGCAGTAAGAAATCACTAGTTGATAAATCACATACTGTCTTCTTAGACCTAGTTGTTAAAGTTACAAAATTAAAGCATACAAAGTGGACATTCAAACAGTGAGACTGCAAAGAAGTTCAATGATCCAGTAACAACTTAGCAATATGGTTTTCAATCCTACACACTTAGACATACATGCAGCCATATCCTCTAGAGCACTTTCTTTTCTTCTTTTTACTTTTTAAGTCCATTATCTGCTTAGTTATATCCTGTTTCAGGTTGCTTAGTACCTTACTGACTTGTTTTGTTGTTGTTATGTACTTTTAATCACCTTATATAATTCTGTTGCCTTGTTTTTGAGTTTCTCCTCATCCATGATCCATGGATCAGCTTTGGTGGAGTTGGGAGATTTTTGGAGGTATTTTGTTACTTTCTTATCTACTTTTTTTTTTTGAAGGTAGCAAAATACAGCAGAACAAGACAGAACAAACCCATGTGACCACACTGCAATAAAACTACCACAGAACCTCAGAGCAGGTCACCAGGACACAAGCAATGGGCTCAATAGTACAGCCCATTTTGTTCACATTAGCTGTTCTTTCAATCAAATAGAGGAAGATGGAAGGAAATATCAAACTTTTAAAAACAGAATATTGTATAAAGCAGTACCATTCATCAAAACTGAGTAAAACAGTGATAAAAATATTTGCCTTCAAAGAGATGGTAGAAGGAAATCCCCCTTACTTGCCATGCTGTATACATTCATCCTCCAAATAGATACTCAGACCACAGGTGCCTACTTGCTAACGGGGGTGGGGGGATGGATCAATATCTGATTAGGCCCTAGCTGCTTACAGGCCGGCCAACAGGCCGCCTTATCTCCCAGTGCCTGAAGTTCCAACATGATGCAGAGCTTAGGGATCACTGATAGTTCTCCCCCTGGTGTGCCAGTGGTTTGCCAGGCCACCAGCTGCTCACCAGGGTGGCGAGTAGGCTGCCTGTTCTCCAGTGCCCAAAGTTCCAACATTATGCAGAGTTCAGGTATAGCTGACAAGGATTCTTAATTTAAACACACATGAAATAATTTGCTACATGTACTGGGCTGGGTAATGTCCTCACAAAATTCATGACCACTTTCAGAAAGTGACCTTATATGGAAACAGTTACTTTACTTGTCTTCACAAATGTAATTAAAGTAAACAAGTAATGATCATGATGAAATTATACTGAATTTAGACAGGCTTTTCATCTAATTAGAGTGTCTTTCTAAGACAGAACAAAAGATAGACAAAGACAGAAGGAAGAAGGTAATGTGAAAAGAGACAGATATTGGAGTTATGCTGCCATATTCAAGAAACATCAGCACACACCAGGTGCTGGAAGGTAGAAGTATTATTTCCATCTATTTCTTGAAAACTGCAATCTCCACCTAGCTATTCAAATCTGAGAAAGGAAAAAGAAAAAATTCACTAGCGATTGTGCAGTTGGGTAGGATTTTACTTCATTATAGTCATCTCATGTCACTTTCTTATCTTGCAGACTGGTCAATTTTACCTAAAACAAGAAACTCTTTTGCCTATGAGATGAAAGCCTTGCAGTCATTGATCTGGGAATCAGTGAAGAAGATCATCTGATATTCTCAGCATGTAGGATGTATAGACTCTTACTTAATCTCCCTGTGTTCAATATGGTGTTCTCAACACTGTTTTACCTTCCTTGGGAATGCACCTGCAGTGGGAAGGATTCATTCCCCAGACTGCTATGCTTGAGGAGATCTGGAGGAAATCCCATTTTTAGGAAACTGAAAGTTTCCAGCCAGTACTCTTCTTTTAATTCCCTTACTTCACCTCCAAGCACGAACAAGTGTTGTTTCTTTGGTTTTTCCCTCTGCTGACTTAGCATCCAGCTTTTAGATCTGCCAAGTTCCTCACCACTGACCACTGACTGCTTGCTTCCTAACTTCTCAAATTTTGTTCCTGTTATCACCTCTCGCATAAATTATTTGTTCTTGGGGCTTTACAGATTTTTACACTCACCATAATGGAGTCTCAAGAGTACATGGAGGTAAATATAGTCTCTAAATACATGTTGCATTCTCTCATCAGGACGCCTGGATTAACACTTCATTCCTGGTTCCTGATAATGTATTAAGGTGCATTTTTCTACAGAATCATTAACTCATGTTAATGTTTTATCCCTTCCCTCTACAACTTTACTGTCAACCTTTCCCAAATGCAGAACTAGATTTTACTGGGCTCAATTCAGATTAAATTCATAAATGAACTTTACTGTGATATGCAGAAAGTTCAAAGTACAAACTATGCCCTGATGATGCATTACCAAAAGAATTTTTCTCCTTGCCACAGGAGTATTGCTTTCAACTGTTCCTTCCAGTCACTCCCATTGGTCATCCTCAAAGCCCTCTTCTTTGAGTTCTTTCAACCTGGAAAAACTAAGATCTACATTTTATCATAGTATCACCTAACTTCAGATTACAACTGTCTAGTCCATTTCACTAATGCATGCTTCTGATCAACCATCCTCCGGAGTCCCAAATGCTAGTAAAGCTCCCCCTACCACCATCACCACCACAGACACCCTTTTTTTTTTTTTTTTGTGGTTCTGAGGATTCAACCCAGGGCCTCACACATGCTGGCCAAGCACTCTAGCCACATTTTTTATTTTGACTTTTCAAATATAAATTTTATGTCTTCCTGTTATAGGAAATGTAAAAGTCTCAAGCAATTCTTTTGAAGCCCAAGTTCATGAGCATAAACCCCAGTAGACTATTACGCTCTACTGGTAGTTGTTCTTGGCTCAACCAGGCAGAGATAGTCTCTGCTTTTTGTCAAATACTACACCTTACTCTTATTACCATGATGGAATCGATTACATTTTTAAATAATTGTTCGTATGTCTCTTTTATTGGACTTTGAGATCCTTAGAGTCAGGAGAGCAAGGATCAGGTATTTTCATATGTTTGCTTCCTTCTTTTATCTTAGTATCTTACAAAGAAGGTCCTTTTTAGTACCTTTCACTTATATAGAAAATACTAACTATTGAAGGAATGAATGGGACTGCAAATTATGTAAAACACAGAGCCAAATAAAGATTGGTACTCTTCACATAATTGTGATCTTTAAATACAATTAAAGTAATATATATATATATATATATGAATAAATTTACTTCTAAAATCTTTTTCTAACTTCAGAAAACAATTTGTTCTATTTGCTTAAATTATCATCCATATGGTATTGAATGTTCTCAAAGGGCGCTTTATAAAGTCAGTGACCCATCAAGTAGTACGTCAGTTGCATTTTCTCATGTAACCTTTCCCCCCACCCTCCCGTTAGCTTTTCTGTGTGTACTATTCTATCTCCTGGATCTGTGTCTCCCCTACCCCTTGGTCCCATTTCTTTTTCTGGGTGTGTGTGTTTTTATGCTTCTTTAAAACTTTTTTATGCAGAAAAAGCATGCGCTTTAGTAATATTTTAAGAAAGAAAGCTGGAAAAATAAATTTAATGTTATCTTTAATTATATGAAAATGGTTTTATTTGACTTGGTTGATAGCACCCATAAAAGTTTCTAAATTTCATGTTGTTTCTCTCAGAATTTTGAAGAGATTATTTTACTGTTACCTAGCTTGCTGATGACCTTATGTCATTCTAATTCCCAATCTTTTGTTTATGATCTAAATTTTTTTCTCTTTGTAAGAATTTAATGTTTGGGGGCTAAAGTGTGCTGAAATTTGACAGTTATTTTCTTTATTGTTACTTTTCTCAAACATATTGTTCATGACTTTTAGTGGATCCTTTTACTAATGGGCACGTGTACTTCATTAAATTCTGGGAAACTTCATTTAACTTTATTAAATTCTTATTTTTGTTGATAGTTGCTCATTTCTATTTTCTTTTTTCTTACTTCTTTAGACTTTTATTAGTAAGAGTTTGCATTATTTCCATCATTTCCTTGTATTTTTTATTATTTTCTTCTAATTATTGTGTAATATTTTAAAATTTACCCTTTAAATTCCAGTTGAAAAATTTGAGTATCTTAAGTTTTTTAATTACTATTTAAATTCTCTCACTTTTCTCTTTTTGTTGCCTTAATCTTGTTACATGTTGTAATATCATGTCAATTTCTGGTCATAAGTTAGAGTTTTAGAAACTATATTCAACTATACCCTATGGTTTCTGTTTTTTGGATTTTTCTCCACTCCTACTCCAAGTTCCCACTTTCTGCCTTGGGTCTCTTTTTAACAGAAGATGCTCTTAAATTTCTAATTGTTTTCTACCCAATCTTATTAAACTTAAGGCAGCTTAAAATCCTTCCAGAAGGTTCTGGGAGAAGTTTGTTAATTAGTGAACTTCACTGAACAACACTAAGCAATCAATGGGTGCAATTTTTCAAAGGATGACAGAAAAATGTCAGTTCCTATCATAAAGCATTTTACCTAGGGATGTCTGTCACTCTTCCCCTCTCGTCTTCTCTCTCCTCCCTCTCCTCTCCTCCTACTTCCCTTCCCTTCCCTTCCCTTCCCTTCCCTTCCCTTCCCTTCCCTTCCCTTCCCTTCCCTTCCCTTTCCTGTCTGTCCCTTCCCTCCCCTTATCTTCCCTTCCCTTCTTTTCTCTCCTTGCTTCTCCCCTCCCTTCCCTTCCCCTCTCCTCCCCTCAACCTCTCCTCCCCTCTCCTGTCCTTTCCTGCCTAGAATGCCATGCCTGGTTGCTGGAGTCCTGGAAAAGGAGACAGAAGGGCCAGGATCTTTCAATTCCATTTATGGAATTTCACTTGATTCTCTTTTGTTTAGAGTTCCCTGTTTGCTTTACTAAGTGACTTTTCAATTGCACTTTCACCAGAGAATAAACCAACTTGCTCTTTCAGGGAAGGAGTGTAGAAATAAATGTAGTTTCCTAGCCTCATGAAAGGTAGGAAAGGCCTAGGACCTACAGCTCTGTCCTCAGAATTAAACCCAGTTCTTCACTAATGCCTGGTATCCAAAATTCAGTGATTTTCTAGAACTCACTTCCTGTGTGGCCTGTAAATGGTGACTTTCTTTTATCTTCAGTATCAGTATCTCCTTTTGTTTGTCCTTCTGTCTTCCAAAAGTATGTTTGCCTTGGTTACTTTTCTCTCATTGCTGAGACAAAATACTTGACACCCAAAATTAAGGAAGGAAAGGTTTATTTAGCTTATAGATTTCAGTACATACTCAGCTGCCTCCAAAGCAGAGTGGCTAGAGGACAACAGCTCACGGCCATGGCAACTGACAAGAGCAAAAAGGATAAAAGGGTAAAGCAGCCTCCTTCCCTCCCTTATACTGTAGGCTGGCTACCCATCCTTTGTGGGTACAGGACTCATGCCACCAATCCCAGTCCTAGAAAATGAACTAATCACAAATGCTAGATTCAGTTGCTTCTGTGACTGCACCAGGCTTTGAGGGGACACTCAGATACAAACCATAGCAATGTTGATATCTTTTGCTGGCTGTTTTCTCATCTCCCTCTATCTTATTTTTCCCTTTGTCGATGTAACCTTTTTAATTTCCTGTCATTAAAAAAAAGATCAAGAGGGACAAATTAATAAAGAATATTAGCAGACAAGTTTACTAACAATTATTTGAAACTGACCTGTCTTTTCTAGTTTGAATTCTATTTTACTTAGAGAATGGAAATAAAAAAAAGGAAGAAAGAAACACAGAAAGAAAGGAAGGGAAGGGAAGGGAAGGGAAGGGAAGGGAAGGGGAAATAGGAAGGGAAAAAAAGAAAGAATCTACTTTGGTTAATGCTGTGGCCATGAATTCATTCTGTTCTGTATAATGAAAGCACCATAGTACCTTTCTTTAACCTTTCAAACATTAGAACATACTTCAATAGTCCGTACTCAGAGTGCTTATAAAAGTACTAAGAAGTTCCTTTATACTGAAAATCCAACATATCTAAATTTCCCCAAGGTTTTTATATTTTTAAAAGAAAAAGAGAAACTAATGCTTACCAAATACTAATTGTGTGTCTTTCGGTGTACACTCACTTTATCATTTAACTCTTTAAAAAATCCTGTGAGACAAGTTTAATTATATTATCATGAGTATTATTACAGATGGGGAACCCAAAATCCAAAAAAGAGAACTAAAGATATTAGTGTTAACCTCAGCCAGAAAATAGTAGTCAGATCCACCCCAGGACTGACTTCAAACTCCACATTCTCCTTCAAATTAATCAGCTTGTGTAGCTTTTCCCCCCACAGTGTGCAGGTGGGCATATGCTAGAAAAACTCATAGGTTTAATCAGCAGCGTTTAACACTAGACTATTATGATTTCTTCAAACTATTGCTTACAAGTTTCTCTCTATAAATCTATTCCTAAAATTGCATATTTATACTGAAAAGTAAAGTATTACTTCAGAAAACACACCATGGTTCAATTCATTGCTTCTTTCTTATGACATACTTACCTGTAAAGATACTTTCAAAGGCATTACCTAAGGACATTGTCTTTTCTTTTTTTTTTTTTTTTTTCACTGTGATCCTATCTACCAAAACTCTGTCTAAATGCAATCATTTGGCATATGTAAAACATCATGGTATTTACCAACTTTGAGGAAAATATTTATTTCATAATTTGTGATTGTGCATCTTAGTTTTTTAAAAAATTTAGGGCATATATTTTTATATATATATATATATATATTTTAAGTTTTGTCACTTTGGAGCCAGATCCAACATCTGTTTGTTGTATCTCCATATTCCAGGCAGGCGCTTATGCCACTGAGCTAAATCCCCAGCCCCTTAAATATCTGGTGGATATTATATACATTTGCATTTTTTTTCATATTCCAAGTTGGTGTTAATTATAACTATGTAAATTTTCTGATGGAATCAAAAGAAACAAGTCTTAAAATGCCTAAGTGCATCTTTAGGGTTTGTCTCTACTAGGTTCAATTGTTGCAAAGCATCTGACTTAGGCAAATTTAAGAACAAAGAGTTACTGTTTACGAAAAGTTCACTGAGGAGTCATCAGAAAGAGAGACAACTAAGAGGTAGACTTTGGCTGCCTCTGTTCTGCATTGCTGGTTCTCACCAAGTGAGCTCTGCTTTGCTGTAGACTTGGGCTCCACTCTTTCCTCTCTACCCATCTGCTTCCTCTGCTCATGTCTAATTTCGACTCCTCACAACTTCTCGTTCCATGAGATTTTTACTTACCATACTACCAACTCTTATATTGTTCAATGTATTCTTATGCATTTGTCTCTACTAAAAATTGGCAGATTATTTAGTTTATTTTTTAGTTCAGATTTTCTGGATCAGTTGCCTGATTGACCTCATATCTCTCATTTTTTTCATCCAGATTATAGGTCAATAATTCTTGATTCAGTCAGTCTTAAATAAAAACCAGGAAAGATAGAACGTCTTCCCACAAAATGCCTCTGACCTGCCCTTCCACAAAGGAAGCAGTGTAGTATTTCTTTCTTTCACAGTTGCCTAGGTGAGCAGATGATGTTAACAACATTAAAATAACAATTAGTAAATTTTAATTTCTTTTTCCCTTTGACTTCATATACCCTCTAAATAGATTCATCACTTGTTCCCAATCTCATTCTATTTTTCTTTGCTCTTTGAGGATTGAATGATGTCAGGCATAGAAAACAAAAATTGACAAATATCCCTGCCGTCAGTTTACCATTTACTTTGGACCTTTAAGGGTGTGGGTAGGTTTGAAAATCAGTTTACTGATTTTTTTCTAAAATGAGCTCAGCTTAGCATAGTAGTTCATTTTAAAAAGTGTAAAGATCAAGTATTATTGTTAAGGAACTAAATCTTATTCATATATGAGAAGATAACTCACAAGAAATTTATAGGAAGGTAGAATGGTATGGAAAGATAACTGGATTTCTCCCTCAAAAGAACACACAGACAGACATAGAGTCTCTCTCTCTCTCTCTCTCTCTCTCTCTCTCTCTCTCACACACATACACACACACACATTTTGCCACTTAGGGTTGGCTGAAGCAGCACCAATGTACATTCCCGCCCCTTTCTAATTTTTTTTTACCAAGTGTCATTAAATTGCCAGGACTGGCCATGAACTTGTGATTTATCTGACTTAGCCTCCAAAGTAAATGAAAATGAAGGCATACACCACTGTGACTGCCCAAAAGCACTCAAATTTTTGAGAAAGATAAATTACACAATGATCTAAGACAATATAGGAATATGGATCATGTGACTCTTTTTCCATTTTGCTTAAATTCAGAATGGAATTTGAACACTTCTGGAGACATATATCATGTCACTAAGGTATACTTTAATGTATTATTTATGTAGAATTTGAACACTTCGAAGACGTATGTCACATTACTAAGCTATAATCTAATGTATTGTTTATATAGTGTTGCTGAAGATTACTTCCTTGAGGGCCTCATTTATTAACTCTAAATCTTCTAGTGCAGAAGGAGTTCTACTTTATACACATATATGCCTCCTACACAAGGAAAGAAAGTGACTGAAATCCAGTGACAGGCTTCTGAAATATCTGAAGAATACTTTTGGTACTTCTGTGAGTGAGAGAATATTTAAAAGTTTGCCAAACAATAAGCAACTAAAATTACTTTAACAGAGATTATAATGTAAGTTAATTCTAATTTGACATATATTTCCGATTCCTTTCTTTATTAGTTTTCATTTGAATTGGAATTTAGATTTGATCTCTCTTTAACCTTTGGTTCATGTTTTCTCTCATAGTCTTTTGAAGTGAACTCTTTTTGCTTGCCCTGTTAAGGATTTAAGGTCTTTTTGATTCCTCATCCCTGTCATGATGATTAAATCTAGAGGGATAAATCTAATGTGCTGAGTGTCATTCGTTCCTTCTGTTCCCTTTCTCTCCATTTCCAGATTACTGCCTTGCCTTTTTCTTCCTAACATGTAACTGCATCTTGATTCCATATGTTGTTCTCCGTAACTGCTGCCACTGTTTGAAATCAGATCTGCTTAGAACTTCTGGTGATCTGTCTGCTTGATCCTAGACTTTTTTCTTCTTTCTTTCTTCTTTTTCTTTCTTTGTCTAAAACACAGATGTGATCATGACTTTCCTTAATTTCAAGTATGTTAAAGGCTTTCTATAGTGTATGGAATTGATTCCAAACAATTTATGCAATTCTTCATGATTTGACTGTACTTTTTCAGCACTCCAATGCATTATTTTTGCCATTTTTCTTAGTTCTATTCAATTATCTGATATCTATTATGTCCATGGCTACCACCTGCTGTTCTCTGTCTTGTTCATTCTTTGTCATTGTCTGATACAAAAAATAATACAAATTTCAGCTCAAATACTACCTCAAGATATTCTTATCCTTACTAAAAACTTTTGGCCCCATGATTTTTTGCATAGTCTTATTCTGGGCATATTTCACATAGTAATTTTTTGCCTGCCAGTCTTCTTTGTTACAAACAGACTGAGAGACTGAGAGAAAATGATTTAGTTTGTCTTTGCTTTCCTAGCATCAAGAGCATGGCCTGGTACAAGTTATGTACTCAACTAATATCTATTGAACGTTTGCTCAATGAATTTAAAAGTATTATGCCACAATCTCTGTTGCAGGACTCTGATTCACTTTCTATGCTATAGAACATGCCTCTAAAAATAGGGTTCCACTGTGGCAACCGAAGCACTTAGTAATTTGGGGGATTTGTCGTTAGTCTACGATCTGGGGGCATAACCTTTCTTTTTCCATATGTGCTAACATACTTTTTTCTAAACAACTAGTATTATAGTCAAGCCTCCTTTTAAAAATTCCTAAACTATTGTGCCCAAATGTGATAATTACAAAATCCTACCCTCCATAGGAATATTAGTTATAGTATTACAGCTATGGATTGATTTATATACCCAAAAGAATATGAAGTCCTATATCTCATGTGAGCTGAATTGGAAATAAAGTCATTGCAAATGTGATTAATCTAAAATGAACTCATATTGAAACAGGATGAGACCTAATCTGGTGATTTTACAAGAGGACAAGAGACAAAAGATTTAGACACACAGGAAGAATTCCACACAATGACTGAGGCAGTGACTGGCAGGACACAGCTGCAAGACAAGGAATGCCTCAGGTTGACGACCATAGCCAGAAACTACAAAGAAGCAACAAAAGATTCTTTGCAGAGTATCAGGGAAGCATGAGCTTACTGGCATGCTGATTCAGTCTTCCAGCCTCCAGAACTGAGAAATGTCTATTGTTTAAGCCAACCAACATCCCTCAGAAACTAATATAATAACCCAGCCTTACCTGATATCTTCAACATCTGAAACCATGCTCTAGTAGTTTCTGAAGTAGAATTCCTCTAAAGGAAGTGTATTCCACAGTGGGAAAACCAAGATGCTGCAATGTCTTAGGCAACGTTTCAACTTACTTTTTAGACTTTTTGCTTATTAGTCTCAAACTAAAAACCATTAATATTCCACAGTTTCAGAAGCTTTTAATAGTAATTTACATAAAGGTGTTTCAACATGAAATGACAAAGACTTAAAACTATAATCTTCAAATTTTAAAGGTATGAGACTGGATGGATCTTGCCCTGTATTAACTAGAAAGACTGGTATTATTTCAGTGCACCCTTACATGATTGACTGATAGTTACGTCTGTAATCACATACTTTAAGAAAGGGGAGAATTATGTGGCTGCTTTCCTCCTACCTATGTCTAATTATATGAGAGGATTTGCCAGTTGTCTGTGTCCTTGCTTGTTCTGGCATCCAATCCAATGGAAGACTCGGGTAGCTAGCAAGAAGTACTAACATGAGATTAAAGGAATTAAACATCAAAGTAGCTAGGAATCCAAGGAATAATATTGGATTAAGGGAAAGAGTAGGGTCCCTGTAAAGTGATTAAGTTTCCACAGGCTATAAAGTAGAAGGGGAAAACTTTCCTCAAGTTTAGGATTACAGTCCCTCAAGAGCATGCCACAAAAGGTTTGTGTGTTTTTACTTCTAAATGGCCCATGAAGTTGATCTAAGTTGTAATTTGAAGATTACTTCACTTTTTTTAGTTAGTAGAGCTTCAGGGGAAAATTCAAAACCATTACCAGGAAGGTAAATGAATACTTCAGAAAGCTGTCAGAAGAGGAAAATGAATGTTATCTCTTTAAAAAAGTGTTTACAAAAGCAGACATATATATGAGTTGCTCTGTAATCACTTAAGATCTTAATCAAAGAGAATGCTGGAAATGCCTTGTTATGTTTGGATCTTAAATGTGTGTTGAATCCTTAGTTCCCACTTAGTGATTGTTATAGGGAAGTGGTGGAAACTCTAGAAACTGGGGAACAGTTGTTAGACAATCATATTTGTTAGGCAATCCATGGAACTAAAGAAAGCAAAAATATAATGACCAATATTATCAAAATAAATAATACAAAATGAAATGGCTTATTGGCTTGGATATTAAAGTTTTAATCAGAACACCATTTGTTGGAATTATATAACTGGCATTATACCATACACTTTGCCTTACAAGTCCAGCTCAAAGGCACATTGAGCTCATGTGCTACCACGGCACCTAAGAGTATCATATCACTATGGAAGGGCAAGACCGTTCTTCCTGCCGTGTTTTGGGTAAGTGTTCCCACAAGGCCCCTGAGTTAAACTCTCTGTTAGCAACTTGTAGAAGGAGGTGGAAACTTTAAGAGGTGAAAAGAAGTGAGGTCAATAGGGGAGTGGATGCCAGTTCTGCCTGTCTATCTGTCTGTCTCTCTCTTTCTCTCTCTGTCTCTGTCTCTGTCTCTGTCTCTTTCTCTGTCTCTCTCTGTCTCTGTCTCCCTCTGTCTCTCTCTCTGTCTCTCTCCCTCCTTCCCTCCCTCCCTCTCTCTTGTTCCTTTCTTGTTGTCATGAGTTTAGCAGCTGCTTTTGCAATTCATTCTTGCCATAATGGTATGCCTTACCACAGGCCCCAAAGTAATGTGGTCAATAGATCATAGACTTCAACCTCTAAAACTGTGACACAAAAAAATTCTTTCTTATAAGTTGATTTTCTGAAGTATTTTTCAGTATTGACAAAAACTAGCACATCTCTAAAACATCTCCACATACTGAAGATCTCTCACATTGTTTACTAAGCCCTCCATATTTAAGTCCCATTGGGTTCCCTGATGAAAATTTTTTTAGCTTGATTTCCAGGGGACTCACCTGAAGTAAAGTGGAAAATAAAATACAATATTTTACAGTTTTAAACAAAGGGGTGCCCTTACCTGTGTACCAGGCTCACATGGAACTGGGGGAAGGACTTGGTGAAGTGTTAATCATCACTAGGACCTTGGCTTATAGCATGTAAAGCAGAGTGCTGCAGTCTCTGCTTCTGTCTTCCAAAATCATGTATAGAAAGATGCATAGCAAGTCTTAACATGGTATATGTTATGGCTGTTTCTAATGTCTCCCAAAGTCTCATGGGGTAGTAGATGGGGTTTTCTTGGAGTGGCCTGATTTAGAGTGTGAGATGCTGAAATTGATTCATGGTGCAATGCTTTGATTAAGGACACTAGGCTTAAGG
This sequence comes from Hydrochoerus hydrochaeris, assembly GCA_004027455.1. NCBI lineage: Eukaryota > Metazoa > Chordata > Mammalia > Rodentia > Hydrochaeridae > Hydrochoerus > Hydrochoerus hydrochaeris. The sequence continues at coordinate 132 of PVLA01000154.1, read as the reverse complement.
ATGTAAGTGCTACCCACCATGAGTAATCTGGATAAGATAAAAGGGGCAAAAGACCATTGTTAAAGTCCCTTGCTGTTTTTAATACTCTCTACCTTCCATGAACTGTTGCCTCTCTGCCATGTGCCACCCTTC